>PVJL010008793.1:0-63136 GCA_004026885.1 Lyroderma lyra
CAGAACATTCCGGAGTTCCCGAGAAATGCGAGCTCTTTCAGCTTCATTTCATCAGACAGCAGGCACGGTTCCCACCTGGTCACGGGATCTAAGAACGCTAATAACGTATCCCACTCCCTCCTTAGAAATCCCTAATTTACCATCAATTCCTTTTTGTTTGATGCGACGGTCTCTGCAGATCTGTCCTTTAACGCGATCTTGATGAAGCTGATCTCTCGCAGTCCTAGGCCTTCCACGTTGTGGTCTGTCACTCACATCTGCGTGCCCAACCTCTCCATCTTTGAACCGACTTCCCCAGCATCTTACTGTGCTCACATCAACACAGTGATCACCATAAACGGCCAGTGTTCGTCTGTGAATCTCAATCGGAGGAAATTTTTCTACTGTGAAGAATTCAGTAATAACATGCTATTTGAAATGAACATCTGAACACTCTTTTATTTCAATGTGCACTGGGTGAGAAATGGAAGCATCTGTGTGTGCAAAGTCAAGATTGATGAAGGGAAGATACCATGTGACTACACAGAACTGGGATATGCAGGTAAATCCAATGTAGCAAAAATTATTACAGTGGAGGCAAAATTTATCAGCCCGCCCTTGTAAAGCATGAGTGAGGAACTATATTGATGTCTACCATGATTGGTTATTGGACACTGACATTCTTTTCAGGGTAGAAGCACTGCTTACTTGCATGTAGTAAGGAAGCTACTTCCTTCCTCGGAAGCTGTAGAGTCATGCTGACGTGAAGAAAGCTGAAGTTTTGTTTAAGGTCCAAATCAACATTTTGGGAGAAATAGGGACAGTTTTGAGTTTTGGTTCCTTGACTGTGAGTGTCTGCTTTAGGGCTATATTCAAACGGGCTTCCACTTTGGTTTTTCTTTAACAATGCAGTAAGAATGTTGGTTTTTTAATCAGGAGATTAAAATGACTGATGACGACCTTCCCTCAGGGCAGCCCAACTTCAACCTTCCAGGTGACAATACCCAGAAGTCTGCAGACACACGTAAAAGAAAGGAGGACAGAGCTGCCAGGCTGTAATGCTCTGGACAGTGAAGTGAGAGAGACGTAAAGTCCTTTGCTCTTTAAGTAAGGTGTCCCTATAGTTTATCACTCATGCTGAGACACTTGTGGAAATAATTACACTGCCACAGCCTGTGTAAACAAATCAGTTGGTCACTTTTTTTAAGCCATTGTATTCTTGACTCTCTTTGTTATGGCCGCAGCCTCTTTTAGCCAATGTACAGATGAATGGACACCGCCTTTGTCAGACAAGAATAGCCTAGTGGCGGGAACAAAAAATCCCATTTCTCAGTGAGCTAAAGTGCTTAAAGGTGTATTTCTTGCTCATGCCCATCTCCATCTTCTAGTCCACTGGTTTTGAATATGAACTTGCCAGCTTGCTGAAACAGTGGAACAGAGTGTTGGACAATTACAGAAGTTTTTATGGGCCAGGCCAGGAAGTAGCCTATATCACACCACCTGCATTTCATTGGCCATAACTCAGCCACAAGATCACTTCTAACTGCAAAGAAAACTGGGAATAGCAGTCTTCCTATAAACTCAAGAAGAAGAACTCTGCCACAGATGCATAATTACAAATTGGAAGAGGGCACTGTTTGGCCTACGCCTCTTTAGATTGGCTTATTTACCCCTGGGTATGTGTGTGGCTGTGCCATTCACAGAGAAACTACTGAACATTGCAGGAAAGCCATTCAGAACAGTGTACAGAAGTGAATCAACTTCGCTTTCTGTCTGCTGCTTTTGGGTTGCAATCTACAACCATTCGCTTCTGAGAACGTTGTTTTCTTCCCTCCATTTCATAAGTCTCTGTTCTCCTCTGTGTAAGTTGAGATTCTTCAGAGAAACAGACCAAAAAGATATGTCTACATATTTATGTAGAGAGAGAGAGGAATTATTTTAAGGAACTGGCTCATATAATTATGAAGGCTGACAAATCTGAAGCAGGGTGGGCCACAGGTTGGAGACCCAAGGAAGAGCACTGATTCTGCAGTTCAAGTTCAAAGGCCGACTGCTGGCAGAATTTCTCCTTGCTCAGGGCAAGTCAGTCTGTGCTCTAAGCATGCCTTCATCTGATTGGATGATGCCCACCCGTATTATGAAGGTCAATCTACTTTACCTAAAGTCTATTTAAATGTTAATGTCATCAAAAAACACCCTCACAGAAACATCCAGAAAGATGTTTGACCACATACCTGGGCACCATGGCCCAGCCAATTTGACACCAAATTAATTATCACATCCTCCAAGGCTAGTTTTTAACACTTCATATTTCTTGTCTAAAGTATCTAAAGACAGGGTGATATGGGAGAAAACGGCCAAAGCTGGGTTCAAATCCCAAATCTTACTCCTCTGAGCTCCAGTTTCCTCATTTGTAACTAGGAATAAGAATGTTTACCTTGAGTCATTCTATAAAGATTAGAGATCATGTATGTGAGACACTTAGACCTATGCCTGCAAACAGTTATTAAGTTTTCTATTTGCAAAGAGTGTTCATTCACTATTTACATTTCTGTCTTTTCACTGATGCTTTTTATTTGCAGGTAGCTCTCAACTTTTTTCGTTTTTCACTCTGAGGCTTAACAGTGTCTCAACAAGAGGAAAGTTACCTGCCACAGTGTATGGCTCTCATGTATGGTTTTGCCATGTCCTGGTACTTCAGTTGCCAGTAGTCAGCTGTGTCCTAGCTGCTTTGCCTTTCTACTTTTCCATGAGTCATCATTGATGACCCATGGAATGTCATATGTTTCAACAACTTATTTAGGCACATGGGAGATTCCAAGGGAGCATGGAAGAGTGCTAAGAATAAAGAAAAGGTGCGAGTTGGCAGGGAATGGTACAAGGAGGAAAGGGAACAGAAATCAGATTTTCTACTAATTTGGTGTTCCCACATCAATTTTTAAATTAGCATCTACTGCCTGATTGGATGAACCAGCTTTTCTGATCCTCTCTTCAACAAAGCTCCAGGTTTCTTTACTGGGGTGGAGCTGAGGAAGCTAGCTTTCAAAGTGGGCCAAAGCCACATGTGGACATGTGTCATAATAAGTGAAATGGTCTTCCATAATTTGAGTGCTGCTGAAGACTTGAAGTAGGTAATACAGAGGTTATCACACTGTGCCCCTTTGAGCCTTGGTTTCCTATTTAGGCAACTGGCTGAGCCACTGCGTGTAAAGATCCCTGAACACGCTGGCTTTAAGAAGGCAGGCAGACCTCTGGTTCTCTTTCAGATAGCAGGACAGAGGTGGGAAAGGGTGGTCCAGAATAACAGCTCCGTGAGGTCACCTGGGCACCAGGGCAGGCATGTTGGCTTTGCCATCATCAATAACATGCTATTCATCTATCGGTTCAGGATGCCACTCCAATTGTCCCCTTTCCTGGCCAGGTAAAAAGGGCAGAGAAAGCAGAGGGCTAAGAGCTTTCCTTTTAAGGATGTCCTTTGAGAGTTGCCCTTCTGCTTCTGTTCACATCCCATTGGCTAGAAGCTAGAAGGGAAGCTGGGCATGTGCCCCGCCAAAACTCTGCTGGGGTCCACTTACTAAATGGAAGAAGGTGAGACTGGGTGCCTGAAGTAGTGTAGTCTCTGCCATCCCACATTCTTCAGAGGTGACTCAACTCCCTCAAGAGAGTCTGTAAGACCCGGTGTGCAGCACCCCAATTCCCCACTCTCTATCTGAGAAGCTCCACTCTCATCTGTTTTGGGGTTCTATCTAAATTTCTGTCTGAAAAATAAGTTTATCTGTGTTAAAAAAGTCTAACGACCATTTTATGTAAGATTACTTTGCCAATGTGGAACAAGAAGCTCAAATCGGTGAGACACCTTAGCCCAAAGCCCTCGTAGCACCTCGTGGCCGTTCCTGGCCACCCTGGCCACTGCTGTTCTGACTTGACAAGGGGAGCCTGAGGCCAGAGGTGGCGGTGCTCTGCAGAGCCAGGCCCCATCTCCTCACGCACAAGCTCATCTGCTTTCTCCCCCTCCCCCACTCCAATCCATCTTCCACGCTTAGCAAACTGTTTTCACTCTAAGGAGAAAGTAAGAGTCCCAAAGTGGAAAAATCCCACCTTGCTTCAAGTATGGTCACTGGGTTGTCCACATGAAATGTCTTCAAAGTGGATATGCTCTAGCTTCCCTCTCCACCAACAAATGCCACCAAAGTCTCCCCCTCACCCAGATACTAGGATGGGGTGAGGGGGTGGGGTGGGGTAAGGGTAGCTGTCCCTAAATTCAGTCTCTTCTTCTGACAAAAGAATAGTGTTTAATAGGTCTCATGGTTCCCCCACCCCATTCCCAGGACTCCCCTGAAGCTCAGTTTTGGTCAATGGTATGTGACTTGAGCAAAGTATTGCTACCACCTCCTTCAGGAAGCTTCTGCTGACTGGCTTCTGCTGATGGCTGGATCTCAGGCAGCCTTTTGGGATCACAGGAAGGAAGTAGCACAAAAGAGGAGTGGGTAACAAGATGATGGGAGCCTGGGTCCCTGGTGATTGCAGAGCCACCATGGCAGTCCTGGGCTGCAATTCCAGACCTTCCTCTTGCCTAAACCACTGTCACTTTGGGTCTCTTAAAGCACCAATCACCATCCTAATTGATGAGGGTAGGATGGGGTGGAATGCTACTTTCCAGCTGTCAAAGAAAAACACAGCTGGACACTAGTTAAAGTGGCAAGAACGGATTTTATTAAACAACCACTGCAATAGGGGCAGAGGATCCCACATGAATGGATTTTTATCTTCCATTTGTGTAGATACCTGGGCTTTTCTTTTTGGTTTCAAGTGTAAGAAACATAGTGATTAGATATTTATATACCTCACTAAGTGATAACCCCAATAAGTCCATCACCCATCTGACCATACAGAGTTATTACCATATGATTGACTGTATTCCCTATGCTGTACTTTACATACCCATGTCTGTTTTTTAAATTATAGTTGGCATTCAATATTATTTTGTATTAAATTCAGGTGTACAGCATAGTGGTTAGACATTTATATAATTTATGACGTGATCCCTCTAACTAGGACCCATCTGACACTGCACATGGTTTTTACAAATTATTGATGATATTCCCCATAGTGTGCTTTACATCCCCGTGGCTCTTGTAACTGGGCGGTTTGACGGGAGAAAGAGGGAGGAGGGAGGGGCGGCGAGGGTGGGGGCGGGCGGGGTCAGGGAAGGGCACCTTTACAAAGAGCGAGGGTAGGCCGGCGGGATTTGCTAACGGGCGCCTAATCGGTACTCAGGGAAGTTAGGCCTCTACTCTACAGATTGGCAAACAGGGACCCCACCTTCAAGCGCTCGCTGGAGCAAACAGCACGTTCTTTTGGCGGCCTTGACTTTTCCCAGGCAGGAAGTGCAGAAGGCTGGCCTTGCGCGGCTAGGAGCTCTGCCAGGGCCTACATCCCTTGACGCAGGGTGTGCGCGGAGTCTGTAGGGCCAAGAGCGTTTCTGCGGTTTTCACATATCTGGGATCTTTTGGGGAGGCCCCCGGCCCTGAGGGTGCGGGCAGAGCTGGCCGATCTAGGGCTTCCCCGGCTCTCAGTGCCGCCCCTCCCGGCCCTGCCCTCCGCACGAGGGAGACCGGGTGGCTAGGAGAGAAAGCCTTTGAGCACAAGCTGGGAGAAAAGGAGCCGCAGCTGCCATCACCTACCTTCTTGGTTTACCTCATGTTTCTAAAAGTCCGAACGAACCTTTACCCCAAATCCGAGTCCCCCAGCTTCCTAGGGCGGTCCTGCTGCGGACACGCGGGAGCAAGGGGACGCGCGTCTGAGCTCTCACCGCAGGAGCCGGCCCAGCGCGGGCAGGGCCTGCGCGCGTGCGCCTGAGGAGCTCCTCCGAGGCAAGAACCCCGACTACCCTTGGAGCTCCGGCCGCCTCCCCCAGCGCCTCACTTCCTAACAAATCACCACATTCCACCTCCAACCTCTACCCCTCCCCGGGACACCTTCCTGTTCTCCTTAACCCACGTGCTTGATCCCAGTTACCACGTGTACTTGCTGGTGCCTTCCAAGCTCAGCCTTTCTCCACCAGTAACTTTCTTCCTCCTTCTCCGGGGCTTGGCTAACTCGGCCCTAGCCCTCAGCTGTCAGCTCCAAGGTGGCCTCTTGATTTTGTTTTTCCCTGAACCCGAGACTGGGTCAGTCTCTGCTCCCTCCTATCTCTGGACTTCCTGATTCCCTTTTACTGTCCAGTCCAATGATCTTATATGCTGGAAAGAAGCAGTATAAGGGCAGGGACCCTCTTATTGCCACCAAGACAGGCTCAGGAGATGTCAGACAAGCGGAAGTAAAAACGTGGTTGAATGGTGGAAAAGAGGGTGTGTGTGTGTGTGTGTGTGTGTGTGTGAGAGAGAGAGAGAGAGAGACAGACAGACAGACAGACAGAGAGAGAGAGGTGGAAGTGGGGTCAAAAAGTGAGGCCTGGGCTGTCACCTACTCTTTTCTGCAGTCTGGCAGTGGAAGGAGGCAGAGGAATAGAGAAGTAGTTTGTCAGATGGCAGCTGAGTGAAGGCAAGGCTGACTCAACACTGGGGTCAAGACCACCATGTTTAAAAGTGGAAGCTGAGGGACGTGGAGAGAAGAAAGTTAGAGAAGGTGATGGAGAACAGTAGAGCTGAAAAAGGGGGCTTGGTTTAGAAAAGGCAACAAGAAAACAAGGAAAGCATCCCCAAAGAGACAAAGGAAGCAGACAACACAGATCTTAGTAGTATAACTGTCCTGAACCTATTGCTTAATAAACATCTGAAGGAGAACCCTGAAAAAATTGTAGCTGCCTATTTCAGATGACCTCTGTCTTCTTAGGGAAGTAGGAGATTGGGGCTTATGAAAAATGGGCATTGGGAGTCAAGGCCATATGAAGAAATATTCTAATTTGTTGGTGTGTTAGTTAGGATCCACTTAGTACTCTAACAAGTAAACCCAAAATGCAGTGGCTCTACAGTGCAGTCTCTATGCTATAGAAATTTAATTCTTGCTCACTTACAGTCTGGGGGGGGGGGGATGGTCAGTGGGTGGTTATCTTTTTGGTGGTCATTCAGGCACCCAGGCTCTACTATCCTCTAAGGGCCCCAAAGAATATGTAAAGCAAGTACAGGAGATTCTCATGGATCTGGCAGGAAGGAACACAAAGTTCTGCTCACATTCCTTTGGAGAGACCACAGTCACATGTTTTCACACGTGTGCAAAGAAGGTTGGAAAATGCAGTCTAGCTGTACACCCACACGGGGGAAAACAGAGTCTGGAAGACAGCTGACGCTCCTCACCACTGTGGTTAGCAGAATAATGAACCCCAAAGATGGTGACATCCTAACCCCCAGAACCTGTGAATATGTCACCTACCAGAACAAAAAAGGGATTTGGCAGATGTTTAAGATCTTGAACTGAGGATGTTATTCTGGGTTTTCTGGTGGGCCTCATGTAATCACAAGGGTCCTTACAACTGAAACGGGGAGGCAGGAGCATCAGTCAGTGCCAGAGTGATGTACCATAAGCAAGACTTGTCTGGCCATTGCTGGCTTTAAAGATGGAAGGAGGCCATGAGCCACGGGAGGTGGACAGCCTGTGGAAGCTGGGAAGGGCAAGGAATGGATTTTCCTCTAGACCTTCCAGAAAGAATGCAATGCCTGCTGAGACCCATTTTGGACTTCTGATCTCCAGAACTCTTAAGATAATAAATTGATGTCGTTTCAGGCCACCAGATTTTGGGATTTTGTTACAGTAGCAATGAAAAACTACTAAACCACACTTGGTAATTCCTTTCCTAAAAAATACTATCTATTGGTTGTATGAAGCATTATTTTAAATTCTAAGAAGACTATATCTTCACTTTGTACCTTGTGCAGAAGTCTACTGACTGCTTCATGAGCTTCCCAGGACCAGCCAGGGCTGGTGGTCTTTAATTTGGAAAGGTTCTAGAACAGCACTTCTCAAAATGTGGTCCCCAGATCAAAAGAAAATGCATTACCTAAGAACTTGTTGAAATGCAAATTCTTAGCTATCTAGACTTATGAACCAGGGCCCAGCAGTCTCCTTGAAAAAGCCCTTCACAAGGTTCTGACCCTCGCTCAAGTTTGAGACCTACTATTTTAGGACTAAGGCACTACTCTAGATTGAAGGAGATGAAAAAAATGGAAAACTAATTAGCATTGCATGATTCTGAACTGGATCTTTTTATTCCAAAGTACCAATAATGTCCTTTGGGACAATTAGCGAAACTTGGATGGGGTCTGAGCATTAGATGGTAGTGATGCATAGTGTTAATTTGCTGATTTTGAGGGTTGTGTGGCAGTGACATTGGAGGTCCTTGCTTGTAGGAAATACACATCAAAAATATTCAGAGGAAATGAGGCACCTTATAAGCAACTTAATTCTCAAATGGTTAAGGATAAAACAAATTTTTATACTGTACTTCCCATTTTTCTTTGAGACTGTTTCAAGATAATTTTTTTTTAAACAGCACAATACAATTTTTCAAATATCAGTTTGGTAAAGGTAAAAAATGTTAGTACTATCTAGTGTTGGTGAAGGTAGGGGGAAACAGAAAGATTCATATGTTATTGTTGTAAGTCTAAGTTATTACAATATTTTTGGAGGGCAATTTTACAATATCAAAAACATTAAAGCAAATTTGACTTAGCAATTCTACCTTTAGAAATTTGTCCTTCAGATAGGATGAGAAAACATATTTTATTGCAGCACTGTTTCTACTAGCAAAAAAAAAAAAAGGGGGACTGGTTAAATAAACAACTCTCAAATGGTTCAGTATAAAAAAAAGTTTTATACCGTACTTTCCATTTTTCTTTGAGACTGTTTCAAGATAAAATTTTTTAAATAGCATAATACCATTTGCATTCTTTCATTGTAATGGTTCAGGAAAAAATGTTTTATATTGTACATTCCATTCTTCTTTGAGATTGTTAAGATAAAATTTTTTTTAAACAGCATGGTACCATTTGTCAAGTATCAGCTTGGCAACCATGAAAAATATTGATACAAGCAGGAAGACCTTAGAAAGAATGCAAAAGACACACACACACACACACACACACACACACACATTTTGCAGAAAGATGAACAACTATATAAATGCAAACATATCAATGTCATGTATAGTGAGGTTCCTTTATGTGAAAAAACAAAAACAAATGTTTGGAAGCAAAAGTGCCCCTTTAAGCAAGTAGTGCAAAGAGCTGCTTCGAGGTCCTCTCATAGGGTCCTGGTGCTGCTGTGTCTGGTTTAGGACCATTGAGACACTGTTGTTTGTATACATTCCTTAAAGTATAAATGCACAGGTTACTGGTTTAGGGTCTTCCTGAACTGTACGTTATCCCTGAGTTTAAAATGGTTGTGTCCGGACAAGAAATGAATGTCCCAGATCTGGTGGAATCCTACCCTTTAGAAGGGCCCCTGGCCTCCAAGGGGAGCTTCAGTCTGATGTGCTGAATCTGCTTCTTTCCTGCCCCAGCTGCCATCTTGTCTCTGGTAAGGTTTTGAATCCCTGGTTAATTAAATGGGAAATTTAATCTAACCTTACAAAGGGTGAATTTTTGTAGTCCCTTTCCACCAGTACACAGCCCATTTGAAATACTGCAGTACGGGGATTGGCTATAAGAAAGGGTGTCAGGAAGACAAGGAAAGGTGGGCTGGGGTCCCCAGGTAGAGAACCCATAGCAAGTGGCATGGGGCCACTGAGTCAGCAAAGCTGTGTTGTGTGAAGAAATTCCAGTATGGTGTTTGTCCGCTGTCCCCTACCCTTGATTGGTAAGGCATAGTGGAGAGTGGTGGGTCAAGGACTGGTGGGCCCAGGGACAGATCCCTGACTTCTAAATGCATTGGCCGTGACAGGGGCAGTCAACTTCAGAGAGAGTTAAGGAGCTGGGCGATGACAAAGACCCTGAGGTTGCCCCTCTAAACCCCACTAGTCAGCATGTTTCCAGAAACAAAGTAGATAACTTCTAGAACTCTAGATGTGGGGGGAAGCGAGAATGGAACTGGAAAATGATGTAACTCTTGCCCTACAAGTGGTTAAAAAACATTTTTTTTTTGGTGGGGGGAGGGTAGTAAGATCGCAGGGAGAAAGAAGAATATTAGTCACAATGTTGCTATTAATTGTATTTCTATTGTAACATGCTTGAGTTGATCTTTGTTTTTAGAGGAGAAAAGCCTGATGAAAAAGCTAGGATCTAGGAGCACCATAGTCTATGGTCCATCAATGCGTCTTATTTTCTTTTGTTTTAATGGTATCTTCAGAGGAAAGGGTTTAAGAAATAATTTTTTTTAATAAGTGACTTCTGAATGAAAACATTTAAATACATATTAGAAATGGCCTCAAGACGATTTAGCTATTAGTAAATAGCTAAGGATATTTCTGCATCTTAGACATTGTTTTGTGGAAAGGGGAAGATGAACTTGCTGGATAACAGACCAACTGAAACAAAATTGGAAAGATGGCAGTGTGTCAAAAAGTTATTTTTTAAAAAATTTAATTTATTTCAAAAAATTATTCACTAAGATTAGGAGACTGTAAAGAAAGAATTTTCCCCCCATTTGTGTTCACTTGAAAATCTTGGCTTTAGACCATACCTATAGCTCCCAAACCAAGTTTCCTTTTGCTGAAAGTTAACAAAATATAAAGAAGGGCTGTAGGCTGTGAAAGAATTGCATGGTAAGAAAGTTGTAAGGCCCAGGGTTGAGATCTTGGCAGACAGCAGTATATCAGTCAGGTTCCAACCAGAAAAACAGAAACCACTCTTAAGTAGTTAGATAGAGGGACTCTAATGCAGAGGATCTGTGACACACTAAGAGATTCAGCCCCAGAGAAAGTCACTGTCAGATGTTATCTAATATAACTTTTAAATAAGTGTTCAAGGAAAATAAAGACAAATTTTAGAATTTGGCATGCTATAAAAAATAAAGGAAATGGCAAGTCTTTAATGGAAAAAATAGAATATATATTCAAATGGCAGATTACACAGCTAAAGAGAGATTTAGTGAACTGGAAGATATTCAGAATGAAGCCTGGATAGGGAGTAGAGGACAAAAGGATGGAAATGAGAGGTTAAGAAGCATAGAAGATACAGCAAGAAGGTCTAACATACCTTTATTTGGATCCTCCCCCCCAAAAAAAGATAGCGTGATGTAGAGCTAATATTTGAGCACACATGGCTGAGAATTTACCAAAACTGAAAAAAGATACCAATCTACAAATTTAAAAGCCCAAAGAATCCCAAGCAGTGCTCGCTTCAGCAGCACATATACTAAAAAGAGAATCCCAAGCAGTATTCACCAAACTTATAGTAAAAATGAAATAAACCAAAGACATAGGGAAAAAAAAAACTTAAAAGAAGCCATTAACAAAAGAATATATGCAACAGGCCAGACTGCTCACCAGCCAGAGTGGAAGCCAAAAATTGGTGGCCTAATGCCTCCGATGTGACAAAAGAATATGATGCTCAAACTAGAATTTTATTCCCAGCAAAGATATCTTTTAAGAACAAAGGTGGAATAAAGCTATTTTTAGGCAAACAAAAATTGGAAGGTTTTACCTCTAACAGGACAGAATGTTCTAAAAGATGTTTTCCAGACAGAAGGAAATAATCTCGCATGGAAAGCTGGAGTGGCAGTGGAAATCAATTAAAATAGTAAATGTGTAGATAAATATAAATAAAAATTTGGTGTAGAAAATAATAATGTATTACAATATATATCTATATACCTTTATACATACATAATTAAAATTCACAAAAACAACAGCATATAAGAGGTAAATGAAGTTGAAGTGTTCTAAGATCCTTGCATTGTCTAGGATGAAGATAAAAGTACCAATTAACATTAGGCTTTGATAAGTCAAAAATGGATCTTTCAATTCCTTGGCCATTAAAAGATGAAAAAAAAGTGTATAATTTCCAAACCGATTTAGGGAAAAATAGAATAATAGAATAACTAATAGAATTCTAATAGATTAATTCTAACCCAATCTGAAAGAAGGTGAAAAAAGAGATAACATAATTTAGATAAGATGGAGTAAACAGAAAGCAGTGAATAAGATTTAAGCCTAAACATATCAGACATTATACATTAAAGGCCTAATGTATCTATTAAAATAAGTAATGAGACTGAAATTAAAACAATAACTATATGCTATTTCTAAGAGGCACGTCTCAAACAAGGATACTGAAAAGTTGAAAGTGAAAGGATGGAAAGAGATATACCATGTAACAGAATTTTAAAAAAGCTGATATTAATACCAGAAAAAAATAGTTTAAGTAAACAAAAGGCATTACTACAGATAGATGTTAACTTCTTAGGTTCAATTCACCAAGAAGCTACAACAATTCTATATTTATATGCACCGAATAATAAGGCCTCAAACATATAAAGCAAAATCCACAGAATTATAAGTAGAAATGATAACAGTTATTTCATTAATTGACAGAACAAGCAGATAATCATTCATTTAAGAACAGAGAAGGCATGAATAATACATATACATTACAAACTTGATGTAAGGGCTTTATCTAGGTGACTGCACACAGCATCTGCAAAACACATTCTTTTCAAGTGCCCATGGGACATTCACTAAGGTCAAACACATGCCATAAATAAATCTCAACAAATTTCAAAGGATAGAAATAATATAGAGTATGATTTCTGATTATAATGTAATAATAAAAATATAACTAGGAAGTCCCTGTATGTTTGGAAATTTAAAAAAACACATTTCCAAAAAACCTATGGGATCAGTTGTGCTTATTTGTGCTTTCTTCTTCCTTATCACACCAGAGGTTGATCAATTTTAATACTCTTTTTAAAGTACCAATGTTGACTTTTGATCCTTTCTATAGTGTTTTATGTTTCATTAATTTTTAGTCTCATCTTCATCATCTCCTTCACTTAACATTTAAAAATTAGATAATAACAGATGTCACCCCAATAAGTCTAACAATAAAAATGAATTAAAAAAATTAGATCATTGGTCAACTTGACAATAATGTTTGTGTTAAGATTTGCAAAATACAAAGTGGTTTTTCATTAATCCTTATAGAAAGCTTGTGAGTTGGGTCTTTTCCCTCATTTTATAGATGGAGAAATTATAGAAAGGAAAATAAAGTCATAATTATTACATTCACTGAAATATTGGCCCTAAGGTTTGCCATAGGTAATTGTCAATTACCAATTGTCAATAGGTCAATTACCAAGACCATAGGTAATTTTTCTGCCCTCCTTCAGGGCTTCACCCTGCCCGCCCCAGGACCTCCTCTTATCCTTTGAGATCTTAAGGCACACTCACCCAAAACAACCATGGTTAAGGTGGTGGAAGCTTAGCTTTCACGGGTGCTTCCTGTGTCAATCTCCAGCATACCTATTGCCAAGAATGGGGGTGTGGCGAGCAAAAAGCATACAGCATAACTGGGCAGGCTGCCTAAACTGGAGAAACAAGTGTGAGGTAGCCCTTACTCCACCCATTGCTTTTGGTTGGTGGATAGAGATGGAGTCTCCTCTTGCTGTCTCTTTTCCAGCCTTGACAAAGCAAAGCATGTTTGCTTAGAAACAATAGACTGGTTCTTTACAAGCAAGATACTACTGAGTAACCAGATCAAAAAGTTATTTTTCTCAAATCTTGTCTCAGGTTGTATCTCTGTGGTGGGGGTGGTCCTTGGGGAATTTTCCTGGTGTCAGATGGGGCTGGCTTCCACTACCTAAATGTCCAGATGCTAGTCCTGGGACTGGGGCCATCACACCACCAGACTTACTTCATTTACCTGAGTACAAATGCTTCTCATCCCAGGCATGCTTCCAACTTCTCCAACCCTCATTACAACCTATGAGGTCACTACTATTACTATCCTGAGAAGAGACAGATGAGGACACATGGTATAATAACAGATTTAGTTACTTGCCTACGTGAGAGTCCTCATTTGAACCTGAGCTTTATGGCAAAGACACTGTGCTCTTGGCCACTACACTGTGTTGCCTCTGCACAGGGTTCATGTAAACTCCATCTTGAGCATAACTGATACAATGCACCGCCTGAGAAGAACTGCCAGGGCTAAATGAGAACTCTGTGGAAAGATGAATTGAGTTGAAGTACTGTGACTAAAGTACAGGGGTGGATGCACCCAATTCCTCAAGGTCCTGATGCAGACAAACTTCAGGTCCCCACTGTCTGATCTCAGATAGGTGACCCGCTCTTATTTTTGAATCCCATGAAGAAAAATTCCCTTGCATTGCATGACTGGTCCTTGGTATCATTTCACATCTAGAGACTCTGTACACAAACCCAGATGAAATTATTTTTCAGGCTTTCACTTTCAGACAGATTCACCCGTAGACATAGAGTGCACACCTCACTGTTAAGGTTTTCCCTTCCTGCTTTCTTCCCCCTCCTTCCTCTCTGTCCTCTTCTTGCTCCTCCTTTTTGTTCCATAAGGACTAAACTCATCCTGTAGACTCTCCTCATACTCTCCACATCCATAAGACGTGAGACCTTTAGTAAGTTATGGTAAGTTACATTTTTCTAGGAATTTTCTTATTTCACCTAAAATTTCTAATTTCTTGGCATAAAATTGTAAAATGATATCAAACTTTGGAAATTCTCAGAGACTTCAACTACAAGGGAATGGGTGCTTTATTCAACTTACTGCAACAGTGAAAATTTCCATTGGCTTTGGTCAGGTAGGTATCACAGTTTTACAGAAATGAGTTGTTTCTTTGTGATTTGGCTCATCATATATTACTTCCTGTTCTAGGAAGTGCTGACTCAAGGAATTGAGAGGGAGTGGGTCATTCTGTCAGTATCAAGGAACAAGGAAGTCAGGATATGTCTGGAGGAAAAAAATTTTACAGTGCTCCATATTCCCCTCCACTTTTATTCCTAACTTTAGTTATTTATACTTTCTCTTTTTTACTTGATCAATCTCATCATGTGTCAATTTTATTAGTCTTTTCCAGTGTGCACGCACACACACGCGCACACACACACACACACACACCTTAACTGATCCTCTATATTGTATGTTTTTCTATTTTATAAATGTCTGCATTTTATTTCCTTATTTAAACATTTTTTTGAGATTTATTTCAATTGTTCTAATTTATTGAGATGGTGCTTAGGTGATTGATTAGTAGGTTTTCTAATTTTTTAAAATATCCTCTTAGGCTATAAATTTCTATAAGCATTGCTTAAGCAATATCCTACTGGTCTTGCTATATAGTATTTTCATTATCATTCTGTTCAAAATATTTTCTTCTTTCACCTAGGATTAAGAAATGTAATTACAAATTTCTGAATATAATGGAGATGTCCAAAATATCTTTTTATTACTAATTTCTAATTTAATTGCACAGAGAACATACTCTGTATGATTTCAGTTTTGATAAATTTGTTGAGATTTACTTTATGGGACACATATGGTCCATTTCTTCCCCCAGCTTTATTGAGATAACTGACATGTAACATTGTGTAGGTCAACATTTGAAACCTTGATACATTGGTGCAGTGTTCCATACATATGTCTATTAGATTGCTTGTTAATCATATTGTTCAAATCTCTATCTTTACTAATTTTTACTTTGTTTGTTCCATTAATTACTAAGACAGAGGTGTCAAAAATCTCCCATCATGATCGTGGATTTTATATTTTTCCTCTGAATTATTTGTATACTATTTGCCAACTCTTAAGCTATGTTATTAGGTAGATACTAATTTAAAATTATTTTATCTTCTCACTGTTTTCCCTTCGCTGAACCTTTTGTTTTAATGTAATAATTTCCTTTTTCTCTACTTAGCCAGTATTAGTAGAGCTACACACATCAGTTTTTTATTGATTACGCTTTGTGTCTTTTATTTAATGTGAGGTTTTTTTTTGTTTGTTTGTTTTTGTATTCCGTATATAGTGGGGTTTTGCACTTTCATTCTATTATGGTCAGAATGTTTGTGTTCCCCCAAGTCACATGTTGGGATCCTAATGCCCAGTGTGATGGCGTTAGGAGGTGGAGTCTTTGGGAAGTGATTAGGTCATGAGGCTAGAACTCACATGAATGGGATTAGTGCTCTTATAATAGACCCCCAAAACTGCACAGCCCTTCCCACCACATGAGAATACAATTAGAAATCTGAGACCAGAATGACAGCCTTTCTCCAGCCATGCTTATCTTCAACTACTCTGATCTTGGACTTCCAGCCTCCAGACTGTGAGAAACACATTTCTGTTGTTAATAAGCCACCCAGTCTGTGATACTTTGTTATAGTGGTCTAACAGACAAAGATACTGTTTGACAATCTTTGTCATTTAATGAAATTAAATAGAATGTAAATACTGATACTTTTGGCTTAAAGTCTATCATCTTCTATTTTATGATTCTCCTAAATTTTACAATATGCATGAGATTAATCAAACCTTTATCCTCATATACTTCAATTTTTTTAACTCTTGATTTATGTTATTGTTGTCTGGTCACATTTTAACAACTCTATATTTTTACTTTTTTACATAAAATGTTCATTTATATTTGCCTACATATTTCTTACTCTTTGCTCTTTATTTTTTTATCTCTCAGAACTCCATCTGGGATCACTTTCCTTCTGTGTGAAAGTAGATTCATTAGAATTTTCTTTAGTGAGGGTCAGCAGTGGATAATGAAACAATATTTTTGTCATAAAATGCTCATTTTGTCCTTACTCTTAAAGATATTTTCACTGAGTATAAAACTAGGTCAACAGTTATTTTCTATTTTTATACTGATGTTTTCATTCCACTCTTTTGGCTTCTATTATTGCTGTTGAGATGTGTATTTCTTGAAGGGAATTTTTTTCTCTTTTTTTTTTTTTTTTAGTCTTTAGCTTTAATTTTTTTTTTGTTTGATTTTATACTATGATGTGTATAGGTGTGATTTTTATGAATGTATCCTGCTTTGTATTCTTTGGGCTTTTAAATCTATAAGCTTATATTTCTCATTAGCTCTGGAAAATTCTCAGTCCCATTTCCTTAGCCTCCTTTATTCTGTCCTTGTCTTCTGAGGCAATGATTAAATTATTTATTAAAATTCTCAATAAAACTTTCCCTTGTCCGTATTTTCTCATATTCTTCTATCTTCATGCTGCATTCTGATTAATTTCTTCACCCACATCTTTTACAGTTTTCACCGATTCTCATTTTTCCTGTGTTACAGTCTGTTGCCAAATGTATCTTTAAATAGTGAAAGAATAATTTTTACCCACAAATGTAACCAATAATTCAATATATGGTCTATGTGAATGTTTTTTTCTGGTTTTCGGTCATGTTGCCTTTTTTACTTATGTGCCCAATTATCTGCTTTAATTGCACCTCAAAAATTATCTGTAAGGGTTAGTTGAGGTCTAGATTGAAGAAATCTTCCAAAGTTTTGTGTTGCTTCTGCCATGCTTCAGGTTGTGTTTACCCAGGTTGTCAGGGTTGGTCAGGGATGTTTTCTTTTCCCTTATTCTTCTACTGCTCTGCTCAGTAATGAGGCAGACTCTCTATAGTCCCCTGGGATTGGGGGATGGGTTTAGACTTGGTTGATGTTATCCTGAGGAGGTAGCACTTCAGGAATCTAACTTAATTTTGGAAAGGTCTCCTATTAAGATTCATCACGTCAGATCGGCCTGGCCGTGACCTCTCAATCCTTGTGGCTGAAGTGGTGCCCAACTGTGCAGCATCAGCAGGGTCTAGGGCATAAGCTGCTTTGGTATTCCCCTCTCTGACAGGAATTTTAAACGGCTGCCTGTTTAAACTGCATTGTTTTTTCACCCTCAATGCTCTCTTGAGGGGAAGAGCATACTATCTACATTTTTAAAAATGCAGTCTTTTCTTCATTGTTTTTGGTGGGAAACTGACCCACATAACCTAGTCTACCTTTACCAGAAAGTATTGTCCCACCTTTTCCATGTTTTTCTTTTCTAGACTTTGAGGTTTCCCAGTCCAAACTTTCAGGTTTATGTATTTTACTTCTATCTTTCTAGTGCTTGCCCCTGACATTTTATCACACAGTTAACTTAATAAAATCTAGACTTAAGCATCTTGACACTCCTCCCAAATGACACAAGCATTTTGGGCCACTTAGGCAGCAACTCCAGCTTCTGATCTACCTACTATTGTCCAACACTTCAGTTCTGTCTTTAGCACTGTCAATTAGACACTACTTTTAGAAGAAGTGTTTTGATTTACCTACATGTTCACAATTTTATTTTTCTTCATGCATATCAGACATTTTCTCTGAAAAGAGGTAGGAGATGGTGGTCCCTAAACTAGCTTCAGTCCGGAGGCGGGCCCGAACAGGTGCAGTCACACTGCCTCATTGGATCTGCATTCAAAGTCCACCTGAACTTGCTGGAGACCAAAGACCCTTCCTTGTCAGAGATCAGCCCAAGATGCATGTATCTGTCCTTGCGTAGACTCAAGGCTGAAGCCAAGAGGCCTGTTTCCCATGAGTTGGAGCCAATGGAGGCCTCTGTTAAGGGCATGTCTCAGAGTTCAGAGGGCTTGGAGCACTCAGTATCCCCATTTGTGTTGTGGATGTCATATTCCTTGTTAAACCTGTGCCTCTCCTGAAAGTAGGTGGTGCATTAGGTCCAGGTAGGGCTCAGGTAGGTGTTTGTATGTGAGTGGGGTGGAGGCCTCAGGCCCTGACCACACAGAAACCTTGAGTAACCCGATCACTTAAAATAGTTAGTGCGGGTTTTATCTTCAGTAAAGATCAATACTCAGTGACTCTTATAAATTGATACTCCATGTTTTTCCTCCTTTCTGCCCACTGGGCATCAGCTCTTTTAGGGAACTGACCACTCTGGGGAATATGAGCTTTTCTGAGCTATTTTTGATTAAGCCAACCCATTTCTCAGGCCTCCCTCTTAAAACAATTAAGTTCTCCCATCCAGATGTCACTGCTGACTCCTTCCCAGCTGGTAGTGGTCATTTTCCTCTGAATGCTGCAATTTAGTTCGGCATCCATTAGGGTGGCTTTTACTGTAGACCTTACCACTTATCCTTTATTTACTCCTGCTGCCTAGTGCCTAGGACTGTGCCTCACAGATCTTCAACAGATATTTCCTAAATTAAATTAGTCCACATCTGTGGAGAGAGGATCATATTTGTCAGTGTTGAATGTAGAGAGGACAAAAGGCAAGTGTAGTAGTGACATTCCAAAGTGGAATTAAGTGAAAGAAATGTTTTTGCTTCCCCTCCTGCCTCCATCAAAACTTACTGGTGAAGATTGGGAAACAAAGTAAAAGAATTATTAGTTAATATAATCCTAGAAAGAGGCAGAAAACTTTGTGGCTAGAGATTGTTCTCTTGTAAAAAGTTTGGATTTTGGAGCCAGAGAGACCTTAGAATTCAGCCTCTACATATGGGCGCCACCCAGAGTATTCTTGGATGGGTCACTTAACTCTCAGAAGACATTCCTTTTACCCTTTGAGTTACCTAGTTAACAGTTTTATAGAAAGTTAGTATTTTGTAAAATTCTATCTGTTCCCAGCAGAACTGTTTCCGTGTGGTGATTCTCACTCACAGAGCTTGCCCACTCCCAGGAGTTATGGTCCAGCCTCAGTATGTGAGGCTCAGTCCATCCTGTGCTTCTCCTGGTGGAGGCACCACCTAACTTCTAGTGAAACCTGAGCTGCTAGCCCTGGGGGATGAGCCCCTGGTGATCTCCTTGGTTTGTAGCTGTTATAACTTACTCCAACTTACTCCACAAAGATGTGACAGGAATGGCTTTCTCTGCATAGTGCTCCATCTAGTCAGGCGCAGCCTGTTTACTTTTGAGGAATTTCTTTATTAGAGTTCCACCTTACCTCCCCACAATTATTTGGCTCTTCATGGCCAAGAGAGAGTGAGCCCTGAACAAAGTTTTCATCACATTTTACAACAGACAATACACACATGTAGTGCAAATCTTTATAACAACACAGTTTAAAACAATCGGCCATTTAACAGGATTATTAAGAAGCATGAATTTCCTTCTACCCCTTGATTATTAGTAGCTATTTAGCTTTTTAGACGAGATCAGGCGTGTTCAGGGTGGTATGGCCGTAGACCTATTTAGCTTTTTAGCACCTGCAAAAAAATGCTCTCCTTCTCAGCATTCCTATTCATAGGAATCCCTGAATCAATTCTTTTTGTGTAAGGTGCAAATTCATGTTGAAGATGTGTTCCATCAGGTATTGAATATATTGAATTTCTCTCTATGGTATAACCTTTTATTTGCAGTATAATGTGTGAGGTTTTCACTTATCACACATTCATCATTCATTGAGGGGTTCATATGTAATATTTAAAGTTTCACCCACTCAACAAGTGTATCATATTATAATAATATAGTCCAAACAACTTTTTTCTGAGTGACTCTCCTATTAGATTAAGTCTAAATTTTTTTATTTTTCTATAACATAAATTTTGTTTGATTCAAATCATTCAATTATATCAAGTTTATACTTCATGATCACTATTAAATAAATTTACATTCCCTGAAGCCTATTTCTCCCTGGATTTGCCTGTTGAAGACCCTTCTTGGGTTTTTTCCACTGACCAATGTATAAGTGGGAGTCAAAACTATACCTGAATGTCCCATATTTGATTCATAGAATTTAACCCCAACATGAACTTTCTAATGATGATTATGTGACTTCTAATTGAAATCCTTTCCTGATCAATGTTTTCTTTTATGTCCAGAAATGTCTGTTTATTGTGACGGTTTTAACATTCCATCACTCTGATAGATTTTATCCCCAGAAGGAACTATTTTATATTCTATAAGGGCTCAACTATCTTGACATTGGAGGCTTTCTTGATGGCTATGATTCAAGACCACATAGAAAAGAATATTCATGGTTTTACTGATACTATGTAAATTATAAGCCATGAATAGGACCTCACACATTCTTACATTCATAAGGTTTTTTTCCATTTGAATTCTCTGAGACTTGGTAAGGTCTGCCTCCTGCAGACAAACCCATCTTGGTTCCATCCAGAACATTCCCACCCTCCTGAGTTCTCTTTTGTGATGTGTCACTATGACTTCCCATATTTGTCACATTTAAAGATTCCTCTCCAGTATGGATTCTTTTATGCTTGGTAAGATTTGATCTGATGTTAAAAGCCTTCCCACACTCATTACACTGGTATGGCTTCTTTCCAGTGTGGATCCTTTTGTGTTGGTCAAGGACGGATCTGTAATTGAAAGATTTCCCACACTCACAATTATAGGGCTGCTGCCCACGATGGACGCTTTTATGGTTGATAAGACTCGAGTGTGAGATGTATGCCTTCCCACACTCATCACATTCATAGGGTTTCTCACCTGTGTGGATCCTTTTATGCACTGTGAGGCCTGAGCTGTTCCTGAATGCCTTCCCACACCTGTCACATACATAGGGTTTCTCTCCAGTGTGGATCCTCTTGTGTTGAGAAAGGAGTGAGCTGTAACTGAAAGATTTACCACACTCAGCACATTTAAAGGGTTTCTCCCCAAGATGGACTCTTTTATGGCTTATAAGAGTTCTGCTTGAGAAAAAAGCTTTTCCACATTCATCACATGTATAGGGTGTCTTGCCAGGGTGGGTACTTTTATGGTTAATAAGGCTTGAGTGTGAGATGTAGGCTTTTCCACACACATCACATTCATAGGGTTTCTCCCCAGTATGGATTCTTTTATGCACTTTAAGGCTTGAGTTGTTTCTGAATACCTTCTCACACCTGTCACATTCATAGGGCTTCTCTCTAGTGTGGACCCTTTTGTGCTGAGAAAGGAGTGAAGTGTAATTAAAGGATTTCTCACACACATCGCATTTGTAGGGCTTCTCCCCAAGATGAATTTTTTTGTGGTTTATAAGGGTTCGGTATGTGATGAAGGCTTTTTCACACTCATCACATTTATAGGGCTTTTCCCCAGGGTGTACACTTTTATGGTTTATAAGGCTTGAGAGTGAGATGTAGGCTTTCCCACATTCTTCACATTTGTAAGGTCTCTCCCCAGTGTGGATTCGTTTATGTACTTTAAGGCCTGAATTATTTCGAAAGGCTTTTCCACACTCATCACACCCAAAAGGTTTCTCTCTTGTATGAATCCTTTTATGTTGTTCAAGGGCAGAGCTATAATTGAAGGATTTGTCACAATAGCTACATTTATAGGGCTTCTCACCAAGATGGATTCCTTTGTGGTTTTTAAGGCTAGAGCGTGAGATATAGGCTTTCCCACACACATCACATTTATAGGGTTTTTCCCCTGTGTGGAGCCTCCTGTGGACTTTGAGACCTGAATTGTTTCTGAAGGTTTTTCCACATACATCACATACATAAGGTCTCTCTCCAGTATGAATAGTTTTATGCTGAAGGAGAAGGGAGTTATAGCTGAAAGATTTTCCACATTCCTTACATTCATGAGCTTTCTTCCCAGGATGAATGCTTTTATGGACTGCGAGGCCTGAACTATAGCTGAATGCTTTGCCACAGACATCACACTTATAAGGTTTTTCTCCTGTGTGGATCCTTTTATGCACAATAAGGCCTGAGCTATTCCTGAAGGCCTTCCCACATTCATCACATTCATAAGGTTTCTCTCCAGTGTGAATGACTTTATGCTGAATGAGGAGAGAGCTATAATTAAAGGATTTTTCACACTCATCACATTTGTAAGGTTTATCTCCAAAGTGAATGCTTTTATGGTTTAGGAGCGTTCGGCAAGTAATGAAGGCCTTCCCACACTCATCACATTCGTAGGGCTTTTCACCTGTGTGGATCCTTTTGTGGACCCTAAGGCCAGAGCTATTACTGAAGGTTTTCCCACAGATGTCACATTCATAGGGCTTCTCCCCTGTGTGGATCCTTTTGTGGACTCTGAGACCAGAGCTGTTCCTGAAGGCCTTTCCACACTCGCCACATTCATATGGCTTCTCCCCAGTGTGGATCCTCTTATGCTGGTCTAAAACAGAGCTATAATTGAAGGATTTTCCACATTCATCACACTTACAGTTCTTCTCCCCAGAATGGGTGCTTTTGTGGTTTATAAGGCTGGAGTAGGACATATAGGCTTTCCCACATTCCTCACACTTGTACGGCTTCTCCCCAGTATGGATTCGTTTGTGGACTCGAAGGCTTGAACTGCTCCGAAAAGTCCCTCCACAGTCATCGCACTCATAGCGTTTTTCCCCAGTGTGCATAATTTTATGTTGAACAAGGCGGGAATTATATTTAAAGGATTTCCCACACTCATCACATTTATGGGATTTCTTAACAGCACTGGTTTTCTGCTGCATGTGGGGGTAAGAGTTTCCATTAATGTTGTCCATACATTTGCCTTGTTCACTTTGCTGTTCTATAGGGATAGTCTGCTGTGTAACATGTTTTGAACTCAGATGTAAGGTTTTCTCAGATGCCTCATCTTCCTGTTCTGTCTTTATATTTGCTGTGTTCTTGGGTTTTCCAATCTTTTCCCTGATGCCACTTGTGACTTCCTTCATTCTTTTTCCCTCAGGCTTTTCCAATTGATTCTCTACCTTGCTATGCCAATCGCAAATTTCACCAACTTTAGATTCCTGTATATGATCCTTGTGAAGACCTTCCACTCTTAGCCACATAGATTCTGTATTTCCAATATTTTCACACTTTTCAGTTGATTCCTCATCCTCAGTGCCTCTCGTCTGGAAATGTGACACTAAACCAAGAAAATGAAAATGATACTTGAATAACAAAGCAAACATTTTGTTTAGAAGAAATTAGAAGACTTACATCCAAATTTGCTCATTCACTAGGCAAGTGTTTATTGTGTGCATACGTGTATACTGTGTGACCACTGGGATACAGTGGTGGACATGCAAAAACTTCTGCCTCCTAAAGCCAACATGACTATGCTAGAGCCCTGGATTTTCAATGAAACAAAGAGCTTTTCTATTTCTGCCTAATAGTTTAGTGTGATGGCAAGTTGAAATGGGCTGAAATGATGTACAGAAGCAAGGGCAACATTGATCAGTTTTTGAAAAATGTCATGGAAAAACCAATAGAGCATAGAAGAAATCTCTGAAGAGGAGACAGAAAATTAATATTACAAAAGTTAAGAAGACAATCAACAGTAGATAGGCAAAACTAAAAAAGGAGAGCAATACTAGGGTAGAAGTGTTGGAGAGGTAGTTATAAAATCATGAGGACAGTCATGTCAGAGATGAGAAAGAAAACAAGGCTGTTGGTTTGGCCTCCTGGACTTCCCTCCAAGGAAAACACTGACCCTGGAAAGTGGGTAGGTGGGGAAAAACTCTATATGGAAGAACATGCTCTGGCCTGCCAGGAAAAGAGGCTTTCATTCCCACTTTATGAACATGCTAACTGCAGCCAGAGAGCAAAGATCTGAAGCAAAAACACAATTAAGCAAAGGAAATAATTCTGCCTAGGTTCAAATACTTGGCTGTATGACCTTGAAAAAGTTATTTAACCTCTTTGTGCAACAGTTTCCTCATATGTACAATGACGGTAACAGGGTTGGTATAAATACTAAATGAGAGAACATAGGTAAAGTGCTGAGAACAATGCATGCCACTTTGTGAGTGCTATATGCTTACTTTGTTGTTTATTTGAGGAGATCAGGATTGGAACCTGAAGCTAAAGCACAGGACTCAGGAAGGTAAACTCCTTTCCAAAAGAGTTAGGAGCCAGGCAGGGATGTTCTGTCCCCTAGAAGGTACTCTACACATAGCTGGCACTCTATCAGCACTAATGGAATGACTTTTGAGAACAAAAGAAACAGTTATAAGCCCCTTATCCTCTAACCTTACTTAGACAATTAAGGCATACATGATTAGACTTAGTTAAAATCTTAATCTCCCCTCTTATCCTGGGTATTGGATACTCTTGGGTCAGACTCTGGAATTCTGTCAATCCTACTTAGAAACCCTATATGTGAATATGAGGAGGAAGCAGAGGCAATAAAAGGAAAGTAAAATACATATTCTGGAGTAGACATGGATAAAAAAACCACACTTATGATCCAACTTATGCTTATGGGACTAAAATGATGAACTCAAAATTTACAGAAGAGAAGCTAGAAACTCAAAATATCATTAGGACAACAAAACAAAGCACCACTCAGTAGACATTAAACCAAAAGCTGGCTCAGATTAGAAAGCTTCCCCAAATGACTATTAAGGGTCATTAGGTAAGAGATCTTCAGAGGTCACTGAGGAATGGTGGCATACCCTAATTCCTAGATTCCCTTTCTTCCCTGCTTTGGCAGAGCAGTCCATGTCACTTAACATGTGAGGGCCATTGGGTGAGCAGTGGAATTCCAGAACCATCAGCATCAACACACCTTCTATCTGGGCTCTGAATCCTTTCTCCACACATATCTGGGACCCTGTACCATCCATTCCCTCTGGCCTTGGTCCCTCCACTTCTACTCATACTTAGCCCTCAGGAGAGAAAGATGTTCAAGTTCCTACAGACATGAAACCAAATCCCCTAAAATAAACACAGAAAAATTGCTAGAGGAAAAACAGAAAAGAAAGAGCTCTGAGGGGAGACTAGCTATACTAGATATTAAAGTATACCACAAAGTCTCTATAACCAAGAGTGTGGTACTGGTATATAAACAGACAAATAGAATGGAATAGAAAGTCCAGAAATAGTCCTAATTACACACAGAAATCAAATATATGATAAAGATGGTACATCAAATTACTGGGGCAAAGATGGTCTCTTTAGTAGTGTTAGAGCAACTATAAAGCTGTCTGGAAAAAGATAAAATTAAATCCATTCTTTACACCACACACAGGAATAAATTCCAAATGGAGCAGAGCTCTAAATATAAAAAAGTGACACTATACAAATACTAGAACAAACATGGGCAAATGACTCTATAACCTGGGTATAAAGAAAGCTTTCTAACTATGACCCAGATGCAATAAAAGATTGGTATTTTTGACTATATAAAAATAAATTGCATGTCAAAAATACCATAAGCACAATCAAGAAATAAATGACAAAGAATATATTTACAACAAACATCTTATATAAAGCCTAATACTCTTAAAGACTTTTCAAGAACTGATGTAACTTAGGTAAATAATATATGACTACATACCATATACTCTCAGTTTGGGGAAGGCTAGAGGGATCGGTGATGGAAAGATGCGAATAACTGAACTCTTTTTAAAAGCAGGTTTGTTTTCTGTGGTGATATGGGTGAAGCAATTCTGAAACAATTTTAGATGTGTATGGGACTGAGCAAATGTGTTTAGTTGTGAGCCCCGGCTCTTCTGGAGGAAGGAGGGACATAAAAATATGGAATAGGGGAAGGTAAGAAAGAACATTGTGGGGGTGAAAGAGAGACATTGGCATAAACCCATGATTTCTAAATTATATACATACACACGTATGTACACACACACACACACACACACACACACACACACACACAGAGAAGGTGCCAAAGTGTATAAACATTTTAAGAAAGGAAAATACTGTATTCAAATTGTAATACTCAATATATATTGATAACAAAAGATGGATACAAGTCACGTTTGACTTCTGCAATTACAAGAGGTGCTCAAAGTGGTCACCAACAGGGTCCAGACACTTCTGATTACGGCAAACTACTGCTTAAGCAATGTTGACCAAAGTGTCCACTTGTATTGCTGCTCATGCCATTTAAATTTCTTCCTGAAGTACCACCAGTTTAGCTGGTTTTCTATGGTACACCACATCCTTTAATGTTCCCCATAGGTAGAAGTCAAGAGGTATTAAGTCAGGAGAATGTGGGGGAAACTCAACCACACCTCTTCGTCCTATCCATTGTCCTGGCAAATGGTCTTGTGTTCCTCGAACAACAACCATGCTTCCGCCATTTTCTTTGACTGTCCTGCTTGTCGCATGGTGATGCTGCATTCATTTGATTAATGCTATCTTTTGAGTGAACATTATGCCACACATTGCTACCGTAATTCAATTCAACTTTGAAAAGTAATGCATAGATAAGTGCATACATTTTTTTGGCACCCCATATATATACGTATGTATATGTCAGACAATTAATTTTGTGAATTCATCTTAGAAAAAGTGCTACATACCTCAATGCTGAATATCACTTTGAAGTACTCCCCATGGGAAGCTATGCACTGATGCTGGCACCTAGTCTAATTTTCAAAGCAATTTGGAACTCTTTCTGGAATGGCTTTGGAAAGGTTATAACACCTTACCTAGCTGTTTGTCAGTGCTGTAAATGTAAGCGCACAGTGGCAAACTTAATTGTCAGATTTGGGGTACAACAACTCTGATGGCCATTCCAGAAAAAGAGTTCCAAAATTGCTTTGAAGGGTGGACTAGGTGCTGGCATTGGTGCCTAACTCCCCAAGGGGAGTACTTCAAAGCTGACTATAGTGATATTCAGCAATGAGGTATGTAGAACTTTTTCTAGGATGATTTTGTAAATTGTTTAACCTCATATATGTGTGTGTGTGTGTGTATATCTATATCTATATATTATCTGACCTTGTCTGCTGAAAAGCTAAGAGGCAAAAATACCTCAATGGTAATGAGCACATCTAACACCCCATTCTCAGTTTCTACACCACTGCCTACTAAAAGGAACCAGATAGATTCCAGACTGGGGGAAGAATACGTGCACGATGAGCTAGGGCATCTCGTTACACTAGGAAGTAAGGGGTATGTCAACATAGAAGACCACAAGAGCCAGCATGAACATTCAATTCAGGCTCCATAATAATTAAGTACAGTTAATGAATTACAAATTATTGAAAATAGCATTTCATGAGTCCATACAGATATAGACAGGGGAGAAAGGGAGGCTGTTTGCTTACAGTAGAATGCCAGGGCCGGATGGGAAATGTGGAGAGTAGTAGAGTTGGAAAAAACAAAATATCCATTCTACAATTACTGGAGTAAAGAATGAATCAGGAGAATTATCAAAGTATTCTAAATCTAGGGGTACAGTTTACAAGGAGCAATATATCTGCATGGTCTTAAAACAGTTACCCAGATTGCAAGGGGAAAATAGTAATTACACAGTGGAGAAATCAGATGATGCTTTGGCCAAGTGCTGGAAATTATTACCACTAGTGGGGGCAGATGGACATCATGTGTTTCCAGAAGTGACACTCTGAGGACACATTATCTCTCACTCTAAGAATGCACTACTTGCATTGAATCACAAAGAAACATCGGGTAAATTCAAAATGAAGAACATTCTATAATATTAAAAGGTATTTGTATTCTTTAAAAGTATCATTTTCATAAAGACAAAGAAAACCTATCGCAATGTTCCAGATTAAAGACTGCTAAATTCAATACATGATCTGGAGGAGATCTGTACTGGAGGGAAAAACTATTATAAAAAATAATTGTGTCAACTGACAAAATTGGAATGTGATGGTACATTAGACAAAAGTAACATCAACTTTAAAATTATTACTGAAGTTGACAGCTGTAGTTACTCAGGTGACTATCCCTAGATCCTTAGTAAATATATACTGAAGTATTTAGGGGTAAATGGCCATGATGTATATAAGTTACCCTCAAATGGTTTTAGAAAAAATAATGTATGAAAAAGCAAGAGAGAGAGAGAGAGAGAGAGGGAGAGGGAGAGAGAGAGAGAGAGAACAATGTAATAAAATGTTAACTACAGGTGACTATGAGTTAAGGGTATCTTTTTACTAGTTTTATTCTTGAAAATGTTCTATATATTTCCAAATAAAAAGTTTTTAAAAAGTAAAAAAAGTACATTTAAAATTCCCTCTACTATATCCAAGTACTGCTTTCACATCCTGCCTCCTGTTCATAGTTGTGTCATGCAATAGTGGTCTTCACATTCTTATGTCCCCTCATGCCTCATCTACTTAATCTCATTTTAGACCACACTGCATTAGCTTCTTCCAGGCCAGGTGCAAACTCCTCAGTCTGCTGACCCTTGGATGCTCCTGGGCTCTTGTTCCACCTGGAATTATTCCTGTTTGACTCTACATATTCCTCCTATAGATGGCAACTCCATATGTATGTGTTGTGTATGGTTCCTACCACTCCTATAAGCTGTCTCGCAGAGCTGTCTCTGGCCCAGACCCCTCTCTTCAATTACAGATATTCATCTCTCTGACTAAATCAGAAGTGGGCTCTTTTCTTTCCCTCACTCCTCCACATCTGAAAGAGCCCCTAAGACCAGCTGAATCTGTTGCCTAAACAATTCTCAAGTTCCCACCCCCAACTCCATTTCCACTGCTAAGACCTAGTTTAAGCCATCCTAAAGTCTCTCCTGAACTTAATCCCCCTAACTTCATTGTTACCCCTGTCCAATTCTTCCTCGTACAGCTGTCAAGATTTTTGGAAGATGCACACCCAGTCATTTCCCAATGCCAAATCTTCCCAGGCTACCTAGTGAGGTGCTTGAAGCCTTCTGCATCTGGCCACCTGAAATGACTTGCTGGCACCATGTGGACCATGCTAATTAACCCCTCACTGCCACTGTACTCACTGGTCCTCAGCCATGGTAGACCCTTTCCCTTGATATTCTCTGACAGGCTAATTCTTAGTCCCCTTCATGTCCTCCAGGAATCCCCATTTGGCTGGATGCTGACTGGCCTGGTCTGCATGATCACAAATATTTTACCACTTACCGCTCTGACAGATGCCAGCAGTCTCCCTATTTGAGCCCTGCTTAACCTCCTCTGTTTGGGTGGGGGCACAGTGTCCCATCACCCAATCCTCTTAATGACTGAAATGAAAACAGATCAAGATAAATGTGCATCTTCATTGAAAATAGATGGTTTGTAATGAAATTCATATTAATCAATACTAAGAAAAAGAGACTAAGTTAATGTCAGTCAAAAACACAGGCAGAAATACACCAAGACTTACAGGATTTCAACAAGGGAAACTGGGGGTGGGGGGCATGGGTGAACACAAACATTCATGCTATAGTAATTCAACACAGCAGCAGCATTTACCCTAGTGCTAGTTTTCTGTCTTGGTGCTTTTCTGTCTGGAACTTCCTTCAAAATATTTCAACAAGTGAAAAATAAAAAGAAAAGTACAATAAATATACCAGAATCCTGTAATTGTTGAATATTAAGCTATGGGTGAATGGCATTCATTGTTCTGTTCTACTTTCCTATATGTTTAAACTTTTTCATAATAAAAAAATTAAAAGAAAAAAGGAAAGGTCACTTATACTAGTTGTAGTGAGAGAATGGACTGAAGGGTGAGAGTCCTGCAGTCCAGAAGGTTATTATAATCCAACAAGATGACTGATGGGGTTGAGTCACTTGTCCACCATGATGCAAGAGAAGAATCACTTCAAAAGCACAACTCCTTCACAGATAGGGCCAGAAAAATTTTAATTTATCAGTTCTCATGGTTGGTTGGATTGGAAACTCCTCTCTAATCAGTTATCAACAGGGAGCATGACACAGTAGCCTGGTTGCATCAGTCAAGTCTCAGCCACAGACAGCCATCTACTCCTTCCAAATTATATATGACCCACAACCTCTGGGTTTGTTCATGTTCTGACAACAATGTCTAGAAAAGCTTGTGCAGGTGGTATGAGCCTGCCCTTAATTCCCGCTGTCCCTGCCCCAGTCAGGACACTTCTCAAAAGCCAAGACAACTCATGAGAGAGCAACTGTGGCTCCCTCTGGCGGAAAATTTCTGCCGGTTAACTTCCTGCAACAAGAAATAGGTACAACACACCAGCAGCCACTCTGGATTTCCAACCACATTCCACAAGTCAATCTACTAGCAAGTGTCACATCTGGATTCTGTATTTTAAATTCTTGGATATTGTATTTGACTTGGAGACGACATCTCCTCTCCTCTTTCTTCAGAGAGAAAAAAGAAAACAAGAGGGAATGTGAATACAAAATGCTGACCAAGTCAGAAGAAAGAATACCTAGGAGAGGGAGAATGAAACAAACGAAAAAATGGAACCAAGGAGAGAAGTGATATTCAGATGGGGAGAGAATATGGTTTGTGCTTTAGTTACTACTGAATTTATAGTTGCATGAATATCAGGATAGTAAATGGTTAACATGAGTGGGTTCCATTGCTTAAAGGTAAAAATAAGGATTAAAGGTGATTGTTTTCTCTAAGTAAAAAAGTGAAAAAGAACATTCTCATACCTGGTACTGGAGAAGAAATTTCTAGTCATCCTTGGGAATAAGTTAAGCAAAGGAGAATCTGAAAGGGAGGCTGAGAGATTTTCTGGAACTAAAGAGGTGGAGACTGGCTTGAAGGGAGTTGTTAATTGAATTGATTAGGCTAGTGTAAGGCTAAATAAACATCATAAACACAAGTCTCAGAAGAGAAAAGCTACTTGGTTTTATTTTTTAAACACTCTACATGAGTTATTATAATAACGATTTGGCATATTTAACAATCTGCCAATAACTGGCTGAATTGATGTAAAACAAAAATTATTTTATGATTGTTTAATCCCTTCTTTAAACCCTTGCTCAGATATGCCCTTGTACAAAGTCATTGAGTGTCACATTGAAGTAACAAAAATTGGAAACCTCAGTGTCCTTAGACCTAAAAATTACGAAACGCCCCAAACAGCCAAACAATGGCTAATCCATTACCACAGTGCTGTGGGTGGGTGGGTGGGGGAGCTCTTTGTATTGTGATGATATCTAAGATAAAGTGAAAGAAGCAGGGGGCAGAATTTTGATGAGGGACCTTCTACCTGTGTGGAAAAATGAGAGAACTAACTACATTCATATTTACCAGTATTTGCATAAAGAAACTCTGGAAAGATAAACTCCGATAAACTAAATGAGGTCATCTCAGAGGATTGGGCCTAGGAAAATGGCTGCGCGGGAGGAAACGGTTTCCCTGACCTTTTATATTTTACATATCTAAACCGTATGATATTACATAAATATTTAAAAAATAAAACAAAAAACCCCCTAGTGGTTTCAAACAGAAAACACGCCTAGTGGCCACCCGGTCTAAACGTCTTAGAGCAGCACACCCAGCGCTGGCACCCTCTTCATCTTTCACACCCCCTCCGCCTGGGCTCCCTTAGGCCGTCCCCGGGTCTGGGCGCCTCCTTGGCCTTCTTTCTCTCAACCTAGTCCACTCCTCAGCTTGCTGAACGCGCGACAGGTCGCGCACCTCTCTGTCTGTATACAGGTGAGCTTCCCCAGTAAAAGGGCAGGAAAGCGCCTCCCGAGGGCTCGATCCGCACCAGCACCAAAAGTCTCAACATCATTCCTCCATCAAAGAAAAAAAGGGGGGTAGGGGTCGAATCAGATCACCCCTAGGAGTCCCTCTAACGCTCACATTCACTCTTAAGTCCCATGGCTAAACTTAACTGAAACGGGGTTCCGGCAAGGGAAGCATTTTAAAACACTATTTCCACGATTTCCCTTCCGCCTCAGCATCGAATAGTTGAGAAACACGGGTGTGGGCCTTTCTTTGGACACAGGGCAGCCCCAGCTCGACCCTGACCGCTCGGATGGCCGGAGTTGCAGCCTTCAGGGAGTCCGGTCTGTTCCAGGAGAGCGCCCCACACCCCTCGAATGGCCCGAGATCTTCCCTCTACTCCATTCGCCCAGACGCGCCGCCTGAGGTGTGTGGAGAGGGGGCACACTTCCTCCCAGATCCCGCCCGCGACCCAAAGGGCAGCCAACATGGCCAAGAAGGGAAGGGCGTGGCAGGCGAGGGCCGGGGGCGGGAGCGCGGGAGGCCGCGGACTCACGTACTGGCTGAGGGGGCGCCGCGGGAGCCCGGCCACCGGCGGGACAAAAGCGCGGACAGCCCTGCCGGAAGAACCCGCGTTGGCTTCGGGTCACTTCCGAGTCCTCTCTGGAAGATTGGAGGACTGACTCGATGGTATGCCTCTGTTGGGGCACGTGACCTGTGGTGTGTTGGGAGGGCGGGTCGTTTCTTTACTATTCATCAAATGCCCGCCGCCTTGGGGCGCATTGGGGTGCGGCGGAGGAACAGGCAAGATTGCTAGTGTTCGTGGACTTTCCATTCCAGAATGGGGCGGACAATAAAGCGAACAAGTGGCTGGGTAGAATAAACATCCAACAACCTATGTACCTGAATACACAACTCGTTACAGAGTGGCGCCTTGGGGGTTCACCACACCAGAAGAGTAGGCGGAGGAGAGCGTGGTTTCTGGGGTCCTGTCCTCCTTGGGGAGCCCAGCTAGGAGCACCAGCAGGCCCGTGACCCTTGGTGATGGCTCCGGAACCCTTGGCCTGAAATGACTTTGAAAAGCTACGCTTTCTTTTACTTTAAGATCTAAATATTTGTTGACATACTGTCAGTATCAACATTTAAAAAAACTGCTTATTCTTTCAAACGCACCTAATGAAATCGCTAAGTCCACAATGATTTAGCTATGATCCACTTTTTAAAATTGAGATATACTTGACATAGAACATATTAGCTTGTGTACAACGCAATTCAATATTTGTGTATATTGTTAAATGATCCCCACAATAAAGCTGGTTAACATCCATCACTACACAGTTATACATTTTTTGGTGTCTGATGAAAACTTTTGCGATTTACTCTCTCAGCAACTTGCAAATATTCAGTACAGTATTATTAACTACAGTCACCACTGTGTACATTCCATCCCCAGGACTAGTGGGACCCACCAACCACTAATCTGTTCTCTGTCTCTGAGATTTTTGTTTGCTTTTTAAAGATTCTACCTATAAAATCTTATGGTACTTGCCTTTCTCTGATTTCACTTAGCATACTGCCCTCAAGTTCCATCCATGGTGTCACAAATGGCAGGATTTCCTTCTTTTATGTGGCTGAGTAATACTCCATTGTATACACAGTGTCTCAAAAAATGTAAACACACTTTGAATACTTGTAAAATCAGTGTTATTAACACAGTTTATTTTCAAAATTTACAAGAATGTACAGAAATGAGTAATTTTTTCTGTCAATGCCTGTTTTCAAACTGATGACTGTTCTGATTCAGGCACTGCTGGCAACATGAAGCAAAGGAATAGAAAATGCCAGGAATCATTTTGTTTGGTATGTGTGCATTCTCATTTAATGGCTACCTTCAATTAATCAACTGTTGCTGGTTTTGTACCATAAACTTTGTCTTTTATGTATCCCCATTTTAAAAACTCTAGTGGTGTGAGGTCTGGTGAACGTGGAGGGGTATTCTCTGTTCATCAGACTTCACCCATTATTTCAAATCTGTTAAACCTGAAAAGGAGAGAAAATTATGTGAGTTATCAGCTGTTAAAGTGTGTATACATTTTTTGGGGGACACCCTGTATATATCACATATACTTCATCTATCAATAGACTCTTAGGTTGTGTCTATGTCTTGGCTCTTGTAAATAATACTTACCACCCACTTACAGTCAGAAAGTTTCCTTTTTGTTTTTTTCCTTGAACCTATATTTTTATTTTATGTCTCTCACAGGATTTTTATCCTAATTTGAAATAATTTCATTCTGCATGCATCACTGGTCTTTATCCTAATGTAAAATAGTTTTATCCCCTAAGTTTTATTGTTCACCCAAGCACAAGCTCTGTAAAGAAATTAGGTTACAATTTTTTTCTCACTCTTAGATGTTAATTATTTTCTGGATTATTAGCAAAATTATATAAACATACTTCAAAATTTTACTATCAGTTGTTATAGAAAATATGAAATGTTTTGGAAGCAGAGCTCTTAATAAGGTGGATTTTTTAACCAATCAAATTATGCAAATTACTTGGATGAACTTTACTTATTGCTGGAGTGAGCCAGTGTTCAGCATCAACTCTATGCCAATTTTCCATTTTTTTATGGATGCAGGTGCTGGTTAAACAGGAGGAAATAGGAGGAGTTTCCTTAACCAAATCCTAACTGGTCCAGTGTGAGGAGTGCTGTGTGTTAGAGCAGACCCAGGCAGATGCGAACCTTCGGAAGGAGCCGATCCCCAGGCCCTTCTTAGGCCACAGTTTTAGACAAAAGCACATGCACTTGTTGAGAGTTGGGAGTGGATTCCCCTAGAGCTGCCCCCAGCCCCAAATAGCATAGACACATGTAGCTACTGAGTACTTGAAAACTGGCTAGTGTGGCTGAGCATCTCAATTTTTAATTACATTTAACTGAAATAGCCACAGGTAATGAAGGACTATCTTGTTGGAAGCCACAGTCCAAGTTGCTTCAGACATTCCTCACAGGCCTCGAGAAGAATTCACGCTCCAGATTGAAGGTTGCTGTGTTAGGCCAGTCTAACCTGTGGGAGAAGATGATTGGACGTTTACCTCTGAGCAGCAAGGTGAACAAATATTTATGTTAGATGGCATTGCTCCTCCATGCAAGGTAGTGTGTATGTGGTGGAGGGAGGGATCATTGGGAAACCCAGGTAAATAATCTTAATTCATGTGATTTTTATTTTGGATGATGTTTTTTCCTCCATGAGCCTTGTTATACTCCAGGCACCTTTTCTTTGCCCTGTGTCTAAACACACACACACACACACACACACACACATACACACACACACACACTTTTTCTAATCCTGGTCTTTTTAGACATCTACAAATCAGAGCAGTGTGTAAACCTGCACTGTCTGATATAGCAATCACTGTTCACATTGGGTATTAAGCATGTGAAATGAGGCTAGACTGAATTGAGATGTGCTGTAAATGTAAAATGCACATTGGGTTTCTAAGACTTAGTAGAAAAAGAATCTACAATATTAAAAATTATGTTGACTTTTATATTGATAATATTTTGGCTCTTTTGGGTTAAAAAATATATTGTTAAGATGAATTTCACCTGTTTCTTTTTACTTTAAATGTATCTACCAGAGAATCAGAAATCGCATACATGGTTGGAATTACATTTCTCAGCTCTACTCTGCAAAGTCAGTAGGTGCAGCCATGGTATTGTCCTCAATTTGCTTCGCTGTGGGCCTCCTCTGCCACCTTGGGGTGGTTCAAGTGCAGATTAATGAGCTATGCCTTAACTCCAATACTACTTTTTGTTGTTAAATCTGGTCACAAATATTTAAAGTAAATGTCTTCCTCCCACCATAGAGCATAATATTAGCTCATTATGTAAAATTTGGAAAAGAAAGAAAAATTAGAAAAAGCAATCACTTGTAATTCTGTTACCTAGTGACAATCATGGTTAAGAGTTTCCTTTTCTTCTGCTAATCTGTAGATGTTTTCCAGATGGTTGTAATCACACTATATCTGTAATTTTTATATAGTGTTTTTTACAAATAATATTATACATGATTATTTTCATGTTATTACAATTTGTGGTATGCCATTAAACTACAATCTTTTTAACTCTTCTCCTGTTGTTAATCATTGAAATTCTTTCCAATGAAATCTTTTATTATTATAATAAATAAGTGCTGTAACAAATAGTAGTAATCAAAAGCTTTTTTTTGTATTTTCCTTTGAATTTTTGACAAGAAGAATCAAGAAACATTAGTAGAGAACTAGACAAGGACGTTACCTATCATTACCATTATTTCCCATTGCAGCTGGGTGAAGAAAAATAAAAGCAGAATGTAAACACTGGAAAGCAGGGGGATTATTTTCTATTTATAGATAAAAAAGTTTTTATTTCTGGAAATCCCAAGAGGTTCAGCTAAAAAAACTAGAGAATTCTGTAAGGGGTGTGGTTTCAAAATTGCACAGAAATAAATAGTTCTCTTATGCATATACCGCAATTAGAAGGAAAGATTATGTTTATAATAGAAACAAATGAGCAAAAGACCAAATACCCAGGAATTAAGAAGACATGTGAAAGATCTATATAAAAAAAACTTACAGTGCTCCCGGGGTCACAAAAGACAAATTAAATTTATATGGAGATTCTTGGATGCACCATTCACATGAATGACAAGACTGAGCCTCAGAACCATGTTATTTCTCTGTAAATTAATGTTTAACTATAATGATCTCAATGAGAAATAGCAGCAGAATTTACTTTAGCAGCATACAATTGATTCTAAAGTTCATGTGGAAAAATAAGCACTCTTGTTTGTTTCTAGCTAAAAAATGTAGCTAGAAAATGCCTGAAAAATAAATATGAGTGATGGGGGACACTATTACAAAATATTTTTTTTGTATGTTTATCCTTCCTTTCTTTCTTTTTTATTTTTCAATTACATTTGACATACAATATTATGTTGGTTTCAGGTGTACTGCATAGTGGTGAGCCATTTATATAACTTAACAAAATCCTCATTCTGATACATCTGGTTTCCCCTGACACTATATATAGTTACTAGAATATTATTGACTGTATAGCCTATGCTGCACTTTACATCCCTGGGACTATTTTGTAACTATGAATTTGTACTTCTTGATTTCTCCCCCATTTTTACTCACCCCCTCCAGCCTTCCACCTCTCACCCCACCAAATCTGGTACCCATCTGACTCCACATATGGTTATTGCAACATTATTGACTATATTCCCATGTTATACCCTATATCCCCATAGCTATTACTTTGTAACCACCAAACTGAACTTCCCAATCTCTTCCCCTTATTTCACCCCTCCCCCAAACCTCCTCCCATTCGGCAACAAACCAAATGTTTTCTGTATCTACAAATCTGTTCCTGTTCTGCTTGTTTATTTTCTTGTTTGGATTTCACCGATAAGCAAAGTCAGCTTGTATCTGTCTTCCTCTGTTTGATACTCCACTTGTAACTGTTGATATATATGTATCTATTGCCATTTTATTAATCATAACTTTTGCTTTTTATTTTTTCCCCCATCTTAAAGAAGTCCCTCTAACATTCTTTGTAGTACTGGTTTGGTGGTGATGAACTGCTTTAGCTTTTTCTTGCCTGGGAAGCTCTTTATCTGTCTTTCAATTTTGAATGATAGCCTTGTTAGGTACATTAATTTTGGTTATAGATCCTTGGTTTTCATCATTTTGAATATTTTCTGCCAGTCCCTTTTGGCCTGCAAAGTTTCTGTTGAGAAATCCTCTGACGGTTGTATAGGTAATCCCTAATAAGTTACTATTTGCCTTTCTCTACCTGCTCTTAATATTATCTTTTTGTCTTTAAAAGTTTTGCTGTTTTAATTATGATGTTTCTCAGTGTGGTCCTATTTGGGTTTACCTTGTTTGGGACTCTCTGTGCTTCCTTCCTGGGCTCATTTGTCTATTTTCTTCACCTGGTCAGGAAAATTTTCAGTCACTATTTCTTCAAATAAGTTCTTCATCTCTTGCTCTTTCTCTTCCCCTTCTGGTGCTCCTATGATGCAAATGTTGTTATGCTTGATGTTGTCCCACACGAAACTTATATCTTCATTTTTTTTGGATTCTTTTTTCTTTTTATTGATGATTGGATGTGTGCTACCTTTACCCCCAAATCATTGATTCATGCTTCTGCTTCAAATAGTGTGGTGATTCTTTTTATTCCATTCTTCATTTCAGTTGTTGTCATCTTTATCTCTGCCTGATCTTTATTTATGGTCCCTATGTATTTCTTTATGCTTGCTATCTCTCTGATGAAATTATCGCTAATTTCTCTGATCATTTATATAATCATTGTTTTGAGCTCCGCCTTTGATAGGTTGTTTAACTCCACCTTGTTTACTGTGATTTTCTGCTGTTTGAGCTGTATTTCTTTGTTTCCTCATTCTGGCAGCCTCTGTTTGTAGATATTCTGCTTCTTAATCCAACACTCAATGCTGAAGTTTCTTTGGGAAGGCAGAGGTCTGTCAGTGGAGGGACCGCTAGGATTCACACCTTTGTTTTCTGCCTGGAGCGCGGGCTTGTGCCTTTCTGTTTTCCATTTGCCCAGAGGTCTCTGCCCTGAGCCTTGGGGTCAGCTGTCCTGTATGCTGGTCCCTCAGATTGTGCTGGTTGTGGGCTGAGAAACACATCCACAGCCCCCTCTCTGTTTTTTCTTCCTGGGTTGGAGTGAGGTTGGGCCATGGCTCCTCACTGCCCCCATTGTTTCCTCTCATCTCAGGACTGGAGTGAAGTTGGGTCACCTGGTCTGCACCTCCTGGGGCCAAAGTAAGATCTGGTCGCAGTGTTTCAAGGCCCCCGCCTCTGGATCACCTTTCCTCTGTCCCGCAGACCAAGTGAGGTCTGGAATGCTCACCCCCCCACCCCCTGCCTTTGTCCTCCTCCCTTCCCCATCAGTAGAGTTCCAAGCAGGGATCCGTGTGGCCCAAATCTTTGCACTTCCCCCTTTTGCTCCCCTGTTTGCCCCTCTGCCCACCTGCAGCTACTTTGATGCAATGAGTGGGTTTTTTAGCTGTGTTTGTGTGTTGTGTAGGGAATCCTTAGTTGAGTTACAGGTTTTTATTTGTTATCTTCAGGGGAGTTTTTCAGGGGTTCCTCTCATGCCACCATTTTCTTGCTCCTGTCTATTACAGCATATTAATAATTAAGCTTGTATAATTCTGAGACATAGTTTGAAAATAATGGGTATTTTGTATCAAATAAAGGTAACATTTAAGATCAGTGGGGAAAAAATAGTGTGGGTACAACTGGGAAGCATTAGGAAAATATAAGGTTGCATTCAAGCCTCTGTTCTTATATCAGGATAAACTCCAGATGTATCAAAGACTTAAATGTAAAACATGCCCACACTAACCATAATCGCTGCTGCTATCACCTCCACAAATATTAGGAAAAACACAGGAGACTTCTTTGATCATATTGGAGTGGGGAAGGTTTCTTTTAATTCTTTGTTGCTATAACAAAAAAATCCAAAAGCCGTAACAGAGATATCAATTCAAATACACAAAAATAAAGTATTATGTGGTAAAACCACCATAAGAAGTAAAATTTCAAATGACTAACTGGGGAAAATTTTTGCATCTAATACCACCAAGGGTAAATTTTGCAAAAACACAAAAAGCTCGTCCAAAACACTTTTGAGAACGACCAACAACCTAATAAAAAAGTGGTTCACAGGAAAGTATACAAATAGCTCTTAATTTGAAAATGCAAACCCAAACTGCACAGAGATACCATTTTTCTCTTATCAGAATGGCAGATGGTGGTGAAATCAAGGGAAAGGCCCCTTGTCCTGTGGGAGGGAATGCAGACCCCCCCTTCCTCCAGGAAACACTGGACAACTTGGAAAACCAGGCATGCATCCTTTGCTGCAACAATTCTGCTCCAACAATTCACCATGCTATTGTGCACTCATATAGTTATGCACTCATGAAAGGGTACATAAAAGGGTTATTCACTGCAGTATTTTTGTAAAAATTTTTTTATGTGGGTAGTTCCCTGGCTGGGAGCATTTTTTTTCAAGTAAAAGATTGGAGAAAACCCCTAATTTCAAAGGAGGGAAATTAAATAAATTATTAATAAATGTAATAATAAATTAAATAAGTTATTGTACATTCATGGAAATTAGTTTGCTAGGGCTGACATAACAAAGTTCCCAAAGCTGGATGGCTTCAACGATAAAAGTATTGTTACACAGGTTTGGAGGCTGGAAGTCCAAGATCAAGGTGACAGCAGGGTTGATTCCTTCTCAGGACAGTGCGAGAATGTGACCCATGCCTTTTGCCTAGCTTCTGGTGGTTTGTTGGCAATCTCTGGGTTCCTTGGCTTGTAGAGACACCACCCCCATCTCTGCCTTCCTCCTCACATAGCATCCTCCCTGTGTGCATACGTCAATGTCCAAATGTCCCCTTTTGATGAGGAGACCAGTCACATTGAATTAGGGTCCCACCCTACTCTAAGTATGACCTCATCTTAATGAATTGTGTCATTCTGAGGTACTTGGGGTTCAGACTTCAGCATATGAATTTTTGGGAAGGGCACAACACAACCCATAACACCATGCAATGGACTAATAGCCATAAAAAAAGAGGGAACTCTTTATGAAATGGGGAAATCTCTAAGATTCAAAGAAATCAATGTTCTAAGTTATAACATGCTCTATTTTGTGTAAGAAAGGATGAAAAGAACATGCACATATTTATTTGTGCTTGTTCATAAAAATATCCCTGGACATTTGCACCAGAAAGCACTAACACTGGCTCTTTGTAGGGAGGTACCTGGGCTGCTGGAGTGCAGGGGTGGGAAGGAGAATTTTCAGTGCGTATGCGTATCTTTTTCATACTCTTTGCATTTTGAACCGTGAGAATGTACTATTTGTTTAAAAATTAAACTTAGATATAATAAAACTCAAGTTGAGTCAGACCGCTAAACTACTCTCCAGGAGAATCCCTTAATGAGTCCCTAACCATACACACTCATCTCCTAGGACTGGGTTTTGGCAGGTTTAATATTTTTCTAAATTTTCAGGCAAAAAAAAATCATATCTGGTTGTTTAACTTGCTTACCCTTACAATGATCTCCAGGAATTGCCTTGGTTTGTCCTTAGATCAAATCCTGACAGCTTTTGTGGAGTTTTTATTCATCACAGGAACACGTCCTATATTATAGAAATTCACATTTTGAATTGACCATAAATGTTGCTGTTCTCTTTGCTGCTTGCCCTTTAATGTCAATAATTTCCTTTCAAATCTGCAAGCGTGAAAGGATTGGATCTTTGAAACGCTCTGTCCCAAAAAGATCTCTGGCACCTGTTGGTCCAAGACCAGGTGCCTGGTCTCTTCCCAGATGCTATTCTCCGGTTGTCGCTCACAGACGGCGGGGTATGAAGACCAAGTTGGAGGCTGCTGGGGTGCCATACAGCCGTCTGCCAACTTGTTGGGAGGAGGGAAATGTTTTAAAAAGAGACAATGGGCTGCCTGTTACACATATGCATCAACTGACAGTTATATAAAATCTCAGGGAAGTTGAACGTCAAAGGAACTGTCCTTCATTTCCCTAATTTGAAGGATAAGCTTTTGGAAAATGATACCAACTCCAGAGTATTTCTCTTGAATCAGTGTTGGATTCTAGGTTTCTTATGGGACTAGGTAACTGTGTAACCCTGGACTGGTACTTAACTTCCCTGGGTCTCAGCTTCTCTGTCTGGAAAATAATACCTACTTCACAGGGTTGTTGTGAAATTAAATTAGTATACACACAGCTCTTAGAGGAGGGCCTGCCATATAATAAGCACTATGTCAGTATTAACTACTACTGTCACTGTGATCTCATGTCTATAGGCACTGGGTCCTGAGGTGAGTGGATTACCCACCTCAACTCTCCAGGAAAGAGAAAAATATTGGGACAGGACTTGAGGACTTAGTGCGACCTTACACTGGTTTGAAGGTTGACACATTCCTCTCCCTGGGTCTGACTCTCTTGGAGCCCAGAGAAGCACTCAAGGGAAGAGGCCACGAGCTAGCTGGGGAGTTTCTTATAGGGGCCCCAGGAGATGGCCCAGAGTCTGTGGGTGTTGAGTGTAGCCAGTAGTGGGTTATTCTCCCAATAGTGAAGTCTTGTGAAAGGTGATGGCCTGGTCTTGCTTGGGCTAGGGAAAATTACAGGAAAGGCTCAGGTCCATATTTGGGCCTGCATGGTCCAAATAAAATTCTGTAGGTGACCCGTCCATACAAAGCACTCTAACTAAGTTGGAGGGGACAGCAATGTAGACACACACAACCTGGAGTGGCCCTGGAGAAAGATACTAGAAAGGGGCAATCGTTTAGTTAGGATGGGCTACAATTGGCTGCAGTAACAAGTATGTCCTTCATCCTAGTGGCTTAACACAAGAAGGTTTATTTCTTGCTCATGTAAAGTTTAATACCAATCAGCCTGCCCTCTTCCATCTTGCACTCATAATATTTGGAATATGTGGCCTTCAGAGTTGCCACCATAGAAGAAGAGAGGGCAGGAAGGTCCTGAGATGTTTTTAAAGGAGTCGTCCTGGAAATGCCTTACATCACTGACACCCATATCTCTTTGGCCAGAACCAAGCCACATAGCTCCATTCTAACTGCCAAGGAGGCTGGGAAGTAGAGGAGCATGTGAATATTTGGTGAACACAATAGTCTTGCCACCATCAGAGAACCTCAAAAAGGCAAAAAGAGAGAGTCCCTCTGATTACACTGAACTTTGCACCACAAACTGGCATCATCCAGTATTGTGGTCAATGAGGTTGAATTCGTCACATGGGTAGGTGAAACCTGTATTCAGGTAAACCAGCAATCTTTTCTTAACATATAGAGGGTCCTTTCCCCTCCAAGTTCTACCCCAGTTTTCTTCTAATTTATTTTACATTTTGCTTTTTAATCTTTGTATTAGTGATCTGTTGCTGTATAACAAATTACGCCGCCCCCCCCCCCCCCAAATTTGGTGGCTTCAAACAACAAAACATTCATTATCTCGCAGTTGCTTTGGACAGGAATTTGAAAGCATCTTCACTGAGGGGTTCTGACTTAGGGTCTCTCATATGATTGTAGTCACAGTGTTGGCTTGGGCTGCAGCCATTCGGAAGTGCGGCTCAGGTTAGAGGATCTGCTTCTGAAGTGGCTCTCTCACGTGGCTGTTGGCAGGAGGCTCAGGTCCTCACCACGTGGGCCTCTCTGTAGGCTTACTCAAGTGTCCTCATGGTGTGGCAGCATGTGATTCAAGAGAGGGCAAGGCATAAGCCACAGTGCTTGATGCTCTGGTCTCTGAAGTTACACTGTGTTATTTGTCCAGCACACACTCATTAAACTCCATCTCTTGAAAAGAAGATTATAAAAGAATTTGTGGACATATTTTAAAACCACAACAATCTAAGCCAAATTTATTTTATAGTATGAATTTCCCTCCCCTGCAAATAACCGATTGCCCCATTACCATTCACTCCTTATTCACTTTACTTCTTGATTTGTAATACTTTATTTTATCATATAAATTATTATATAGAAAAGGGTCTGTTATGGGCCACCTATTTAGTTGCATTGACTTGTCTGCTGTTGTCATGTTTAAGTAGTCACTTTATTAGAGTGGTCATAAAATTAAGACAGACCATGAATTCCCTAGTGGCCTAACCTTTAGACATATAGTGATTATAGTATAGAGCAGGGGGTCCCCAACCCCTGGGCCATGGATGGGTACCAGTCTGTGGCCTGTTAGGAACTGGATCACATAGCAGGAGGTGATCGGTGGGTGAGTGAACGAAGCTTCATCTGTATTTACAGCTATTCCCCATCACTAGCATTATCGCCTGAGCTCTGCCTCCTGTCAGATCAGCAGCAGCATTAGATTGAACCCTATTGTTAACTGCAAATATGAAGGATCTAGGTTGCCCACTCCTTAAGAAAATCTAATTCCTGATGATCTCAGGTGGTGATGCTAGCACTGGAGCATGGCTGCAAATACAGATTAACATTAACAGAGAGGCTTGACTGCATTATGGTGAATTATATAATTATTTCATTATATAGTACAATGTAATAATAATAGAAATAAAGTGCATAATAAATGTAATGTGTTTGAATAATCTGGAAACCATCCCCCTGCCCCCTGGTCTGTGGCAAAGTTGTCTTCTGCGAAAGTGGTCCCTGGTGCCAAAATAGTTGGGGACCACTAGTATAGAGGACTAAGTGGTAGCATGGTGGGTGGAGAGGTGGATGGGAAAGGCTTCCTAGAGAGAATGGGGACACCATCTTTTTATGTTTTATTTTTTTTGGTGGTTTCCTCACTGAGAAATGAACCCAGGCTGTGGCATTGAGAGTGCCGAAGCCTAGCCACTACACCACCAGGGAACCCCCTGAACACCATCTTGTCTTGAGGGAAAAAGCAACTAGGGTGATAGAAGCCCCACCTCAGGTGATGGAGTGATTATGCTGAGGGTGAGGTAAACCAGGTGTATGTTTGTGCATATGCATGTGTGTGCCTGTGTGTGTGTGTGTGCTTGACGGGAGAGTTCAACACACAGGACTTGGGAATAGATCAGACTGGCGGGGGGCATGGCAGGAAGAATTGCAGGTGGACCCATCTTCTGTTAGGAATCCCAAACTTTAGGTCCTGGGATTTTGTTCTGCAGGAGCAGGACACCATCTGTGAAAAGACCTGAACCATGAAAGCAGAAACATCTCACCTGCACCTTGGAGAGAAGGCCCCTGGACTAGCCCAGGACAGGGAACAGCATGGGGTCCTTGGTCAGAAGATGGGCTGTGGCAGCGGGGAGAGGCACAGGCAACACATAGGAGCACACCTAGTACATTTGCCAGAATAAGCAGGAGAGGGGAGGGTGGAGGTTTCTGATTGGGGCAGGGAGGAGACCTAAACTGGAGTTGAGCAATTTGCCCCTGGGATTTGCAGAGTCATAGAGCCACCAAGGCTGATGGTCAGTGGCAGGACCTCCATCTTCCACCTTGAGAAGTTTCAATTTGGCTATGCAAGGGGTCCACAGTAAGGCACCTTCCCCCAACCCCATGAAACAGGAAGAAGAAGGCTACCATCTGGGAATTAAAGTATTAAACTTCTTTGAGAATCATCTTTGAGAAGATAAGCTATGAAATTGTCTATACAAATGTAATTGAGTTTAGAAACCCAAACCCCAAAGATGCCAGGAATGCAATCTCAGAGTAAGTGGGCTGGAACGGGATTTATTTGTGTACTGTCCTGATACTGTTGGATGCCTCCCTGGTAGCAATTCCCATCTCCCTTCTTGGCTAATGGAGCTCCCCAATTATAAGGGACATAAACATGCCCAGATGACTCAGGATTGCTGTAAGATAGCCAAACACAATGATTTTTGTTCTCCTTTTTCAGATACTCAATTTCCCAGAACGCTTTGCAGCCAAAGGAGGCCAGGTGACTAATTTGGGCCTGCTGTGAGCTTTAAGGAAATATTTTCTTTAAAATGAAAAAAAAAAAGAAAACCAGCACAGAAGAGAGCTGGCTGTTCCTTCTTCCTGCTTACAGATCCACATTATGCCTGGAGTTCCTCCTGTGTCCTTGTAAGCATGAAGCAGCACACAGGAGGACCTGTGAGGTAAATATTGTTGGCTCAGAGAGGCTTGATCCAGGTGTAACTTATTACTGGAAACCCTATCACTAACTAAAATATGCAACCTTAGGTGAAAAGAAAGACAGTGTCTGAGGCAATGTTAAAGCTACAGAAATAAAAAGTGTCGGGAGAATGGACAGAGGTTTTCAGGTACTGGGGGTCTCTCTAGCATTCTAAAGGGACAGAGCTAGCCTGTAAGCTTAAAAAGGACTTAGGCTCACCTTGAACTGGTATTTATTCTTTACACATGTCAGGGAGGAAAAACTTTCCCTCTACCCTATTAGATTCAGCCTATGGCATGTGAGTTTAACCCACAGAAGACAGATAGATCAACAGAAGAAAAAGGTATACAGTTTTATTGAAATTTAACATGCATAGGACTTCACAGAAAAGTGAAATTGAAAGATTCAGTTACAAAAAACTTGAAAACCTCAGTCCTCAAAGACTTATGTACTCCAATGTTCATCGCAGTGCTGTTCTCAGTGGCCAAAATTTGGAAACAACTGAAGTGCCCCGCGACAGATGACTGGATAAAGAAGCTGTGGTGCATATACACAATGGAATATTACTCAGCTGTAAGGAAAGATGAAATACTGCCATTTACAACAAAGTGGTTGGACCTAGATCATCATACTAAGCGAAATAAGCCAGACAGAAAAAAACAAAAACTATATGACTTCGCTTACATGAGGAATCTAAAACTGAAAGCAATGAAGAAAAAACAACCAAAAAAAAAAAACCTCATGGACACAATCAATACTTTAATGTTTATTCGGGGGCAAGTGAGGAGGGAGTGGGAGAAGAGGGAGGGGGAGGGAGAAGACGGGGTGGAGCTAAATATATGTTGATGGAAGAGAACTCACACTGGGTGAACTTATAATGCAACAAGTTGACGATGCACTGTAGAATTGTACACCTGGAACCTCTGTAATTCTTGGTAACTGATGTCACCCCAATAAGTCTAACAATAAAAAAAAAAAGAAAGATGTGGTTACACTCAGGAACTTAGATACTCTTAACAGAGGAAAGAGGATTTAGGTTTCAAGGGATAATTTCTGCGGAAGTAGTTTGGAAGTGATGGGGGGGGGCAGAGAACTCTTTCCATGTCTGGTAATTCTCAGTTGCCTTCAGCTCAAAATAATCCTTATGACACAGCTTCATATTTTAGGGTGGAATATTTTGATCCCCTTCAGAGGCAGGAATGGCTACACAAAGAAAAAAAATTAAAAAAATACTCTTCTGTTTTACCTCCATTTAAACAATTCTTCAACTTTCCAGGAAAAAATAAAAATCTCTCCCTGTCACATTGAAATTTTGCTGCTTTGTTAAGGACACCGTGGAGCTCAGGTTTCAGATGTGACTTCCAGATCTCAACCGGGAGTCACTGAGGGAAGTCAACCACCCAGCGAAACTCCGCCCCTCCCCCTACTTCCTGTTTTCTTTAGGGGGCCCAGGAAGGCTTGTTTCACTGGTTCTGGCTGTCCTGCTGCCCTTTGACCCATAGAATTTAGGCTCTTTTAAGTCTCAGTTCCCAGTTCTGATGTTTCAGAGTTAAACCTAAAACCTGGTGTGGCTGTACAGTGTTAGGAATGGATTGAAATTTCTGCAAAATGAGGACAAGCACTTTCTGAACTTCTGTAGTCTTGGTGTGGTAACATAAAAATATAAATCCCATTGGCCAAAGGAACTAGGGGTCCTTGGGGAAATGCCTGCTTGAGGAGGAACTGAGCCTGACAGGCCTGGGCCAGGTAAGAGGAATAGCAGCCAACTTGAAGCAGCTCCCTTTGGCCAAACTAATTTCAGCTTAAGTGAGAATTATATCTGCACTGGACTGAAACACATCTAATATGTTTAAATCCACGAATTTATAATGGCACCAAATCCACATTTGGTGGGTCAACCGAAGGTCATTGGCGTCAACTCAACACCAACAGGAACCCCTAATTTAGAGTGCGCTGAAGTAGGAAACTTTATTCAGTGCAAACAGCTCAATTGTGATATAGTACAGCTGTGGAGCAGCACAGCTGTGGAGCAGCTCGGTAGTGTTACAGCTAAATTATGATACAGAGGAGAGGCAAGGCAACCTCAAGGGGAGGCTCCTCTTCAGCTAGACAGCTGTGATCTGGAAAAAGATCTTCAGTGTTTCAGCTCCGCCCAGAGAAACTCAATCTTTGTTCTTTGGTGGGAAGGAAAAATTCATTCTCTGGGTCAGAGGGAAACTGACTTATATGGAAAGAAGTCCTGGCCCCTGATTGGTCCACTCTTATGCAAATGAGTACTCCAACTTCTCAGTTTGATTGGTCCAAAAAAGCACTGTCCTGACTGGTCAGGATGGAACTGTTCTGATTAGTCAATGATGATGCTAATGGCAGATATAGCTGTGTAGCTCCAATTGGATGGGGACAGTCTCAGTCCTATTGGCTGAAATACAATTCCAGGAACTTCTTTATTAAGGGCTGGCTCAGACAGCAGGAATACAGTGCAGGCAGGTAGCTCAGTGTAGGAGGCAGGCATCTTAGTTCTTCCTGACTTGCTTGAGGTGCCTCTGCTGTGTTTTAAAATTTCAGCCCCATTAGCTATCAGGAGTCCTAAGTAGGTATCTTTTTTGGGAAGGGAGAAGTCAACAGGTACCAGGAAACCACCTCATTATTTTGAAAACTGGTAAATAAAGTGTGTGTGTGTGTGTGTGTGTGTGTGTAGTCAAACATTTACCCTATAAATAAGTATAACTAAATACTTGATAAAAAGTTTCCTTTATGAAAGCTTTCCTGATAATCAGTGGGGTAATAAGAGGGTTAGGATGTCATTGCCACCCTTAATGAATAGATGAATCTAGGCAAAGCAAAACAAAAACAATCCAACAAATAAACAAATCTTGAATCTGATTACATCTCTAGATCCAATTACCAATTTTCAGAAAATATAGGGACAGGGTAATTATGTTGAAAGAGATTCAGTCAGGAACATACAGACTGGAAAACTATCAGAAAAATGACTCAGTTTTTGTTTTTTTAACAAAAAATTACAAGGAAAAATAAAAAAAGAGAACTGACAGATTAAAAGGTACTTAAGAAAAATATCAACTAATTATAGTATTTGAAATTCATTTGGCTGCTGATTAAATGTGCAAACTATATATATCTACATATTGTCAGTGTAAAACAATTGAAAAATGAGAATAATTATATATTGATGATATGAAATAAGTTATTGATCTTTTAAAGAGATGATGAGAATATTGTGGTTATTTTTTTAAACAAGTATTCTCTTCTAGGGATATACACTGAAATATTTAAGGGTAAAGTAAGTCATGTCTGATTTTTCTTCAAAATTATGTGAAGAATTGGGAAGAAGTTGATGGAATTTAAATGGCAGGAGATGATCAGGAGATAGTAATTTTTGAAGTTAGTGATGGATACTTCAGGTTTGTTATATTTTAGTTTGTATATATTTGAACTTTTCCAAGTGAAAGTTAAAAAGAAGCTGAAGGAAAGTGTAGTTAGAGGGAGGAGCACACCCTTGGGTCTTGTGACAATAATCACTTCTCTATAAGCTAAGGGTGGGTGCACAGTTCAGGTCACTCTCAATTGATAATGCTGAAGGCAGACTTTCCTAAGTTCAGGAACCTTAGAAAGCATATTGAGTGAGAAAGGTTTTGATCATGTTTTGGAGAAGATGAGAGAAAAATGAGGGCATTTGCTGGATGCTCAGACAGACTTCAGCTTCACCTCCCTCCCCCCATATGGGCCTCTGCTTGAATAGCCCCTAAGAATTCAGCAAAGGGTGTTCTTCTGTAGCTGGGTGATGATGGCACATCTAGGCTGGAGGGAAAACACCACAAGATGGTGAATTGCTTGAGGGACCACAGGGCTTCCAAGAGCAGAGTTCCATGCCTCTGGATGCAGGGACCTTGGACTACCAACAGCCTTCTTCAGTCTATGCCAGCATTTCCTAGAATCCCATTTTCAGGGGAACCCATGACCATAGGAATATGGCCTTTAGGTGTTATGTACCCCTCATGGATTCATGATGTCATTAGATTATCCATGGACCTGAGAAGTTCTACAGCGATTTTAATTTTATCTAACCTACTGTCTCCCAAATTTTTGCCCATGGGACATTCACCCCCCTCCCTGCCCTTTTACATAGGGCACCTATTAATGACTCTTTACTTTTATGGGCATCTTATCTAAAATCCTCACTGCCAGCTCAGCTCTGCACACAATCCAGTCTCTGACCCTGCTTTATCATGTATCACAATCACCTAACATTGTATTAGGTATTTATCTATTTGCTTTGCCCCAATCTTCAATAAACAGCACTACTGCTGAACCAGTTGCTCAGATCCCAAACCTGGATTCTCTTTCTCTCATACCCCAAGTCCAATCCATCCTGGCAGCTCTACCTGCAAAATCCATCTAGTCCTATCACTTTGTACCTTTTGTACTATTATTATGCAATTGGGAACCACTGTCACCTCTCTCCTGGACCTCTGTGACAGCCTCTGTAGTGGCCTCCTGCTTCCTTTTTTGTCCTAGCCACCTATCCTTCACACAAAAGCCAGAGAGATCCTTTGAAAATATAAATCAGATTGCTTCTGCCCTGTGCTCCACTCTCCAGTGTCTTCCTGTGACACTTAAAATGAAACAAAAGGTTCTTATGTTCTGCAAGGGCCTGCTCACCTCTGGTTTTTATTTTCCATCCCTACAGCCCCATAGTTCCAGTCCTGCTCTTTAAGCTCCAGCCACATTTGCCCCAACCCCTATCATGCCTCAAGATGTGCCAGGCATGCTTGGGGGCTTTGTACTCCCTGTTCCCTCTTCCTGGACATTATTCCCTCCAAATTTCTATAAGCAAGTTTATTCTCACATTTTTTACATATCTCTGCTCAAAATCCCCTGACTCATAGAGGTTCCAAGAACTACCTTATTTAACAGAGTCCCAATCCCTCCACCTTCCCTTTTCTGTCTCTGATATTGTCTTTGGCAGTCTGCGTGGTCACCTGAGCTGGGTGCTCCATGTGTGTCTTTTGTGTGGGTTGTGTGTGCCCTCCTATTGTAGTTGAGCATTGATTGCTGTTGGCATGTCAGTGGGTGGGGTTGACTCTCAGGCTGAATGGCTATGAAGGCTGGCTGTACTACAGTGGACAAGCAGAAATTAACAGTATTACAATAATAATTGAGGACTTTAATATCCCACTTACCTTAATGGATAGATCATTCAGACAGAAAATTAATAAGGAAATAATGGCTTTAAATGTCACATGAGACTACATTGACTTAATAAAAGTTTATAGAACATTTCACTTAAAAATTGCAGAATACACATTTTGCTCAAGCGTACAGGGAAATTTTCTTTAGTGTAGACCACATAGTAGACCACAAAACAATCCTCAATAAATTTAAAAGACTGAAATTATATCAAACATATTTTTCAACCACAAAGGCATGCAATTGGAAAACAACTAGAGGAAGAAAACAGAGAAAACCACAAATACATGGAGATTAAACAATATGCTACTAAACAACCAAAGAGGAAATCAAACAGAAAATCAAAAATTACTTTGAGACAAATGAAAATGAAGTGATAACTCCCCCAAATTTATGGGATGCAGCAAAAGCAGTTCCAAGAGGAAAGTACATAGCTATATAGGCCTACCTTAAGAAACAGAAAAAAAACTCTCAAATAAATAATCTAATTTTACACCTAAAGGAATTAGAAAAAAGAACAAACAAAACTCAAAGTAAGTAGAAGAAAGGAAATAATGAAGATCAGAGCAGAAATAAACAAAATAGAGACTGAAAAAAAAAAAAACCAATAGAAAGATCAATGAAAGTAAGAACTGGTTCTTTGAAAAGATAATAAAATTTCACAAACATCTAGCTATATATTTTTTTATTTTTTAATTTTTTTTTTGAATTCTCTTTCCATCACCTTATATTTAGCTTTCCCTCCCTCCTATATTTTTTTTAAGAAAAAAAAAGGGAACCAAAATAAATAAAATGAGAAACAAAATAGGAAAGATTACAACTGATGCCACATAAATACAAGAGATCATTAAGAGTACTATGAACAATTATGTGCCAATGAATAGGACAATTTAGAAAGAAATGGATAAAATTTTAGAAGCATACAATCTTCTAAGACTGAACCAAGAAGAAACAGAATATCTGCACAGACAAATCAATAGCAATGAAATTGAAGAAGTAATTTAAAAACTTCCAACAGAAAAAAGCCCCAAAACAGATAGTTTCAAAGGTTATTTATACCAAATAGTTAAAGAAGAATTAGTATCTATCCTACTCAAACTATTCTAAAAACATGAGGAAGAAGGAACACTTCAAAACTTATTTTATGAGGCCATAATTACCCTGATACCAAAACCAGACAGGAACACTATGAAAAAAGAGAATTACAGGCCAATGTTCCTGATGACTATGGATACAAAATCTCAACAAAATATTAGCAAACTAAATTAAACAATACATTAAAAAATGATCAAGTGTGATTTATACCAGGGATGGTACCATGATCAAATGTGATTTATACCAGGGTTGCAAGGATGCTTCAATATTTGTAAAATAATGTGATACATCACATCAACAAAACCAAGGATAAAAATCATGTGATCATCTCAATGGATGCAGAAAAAAGCATTTGACAAAATTCAACATCCATTTATGATAAAAACTCTCAATTAAATGGGTATAGAAGGAACTTACCTCAATATGATAAAGCTATATAAGCCCACTAACATCATACTCAATGATGAAAAGTTGAAAGTTTTTCCTCTAAAATCAGGAACAAGACAAGAATGCTCTCTCATCACTGTTATTCAATATAGTATGGGCAGCCCTAGCCACAGCAATTGAACAAGACAAATAAATAAAAGGCATACAAGTAGAAAAGGAAGAAGTAAAATAGTCACTCTTCGCAGACAGCATGGTAACTTATTATGTATAGAAAGCTCTAAGATCACTCAGTTATAGGTATCTATGTCTTTTATAATACGTTTTATAATCCTTTCTAAGGATAGGATTAAGGAGTTGTTTTTCTTTCTTAGTCTACACATAGTATTTACCCCTGATATGGAACAATTGTGGAAATTTAACATTCTAAAAACAAGAAGTCTTGAAAGCAACAAGAGAAAAACTAGCATTTGAATGACTAAATTTTTCATTAGAAACCATTGATACCAGAAAGCATTTAAAATATCTTTAAAATACTGAAAGAAAAAACTTGTGAACTCTGAAATATAATATGAAGAAAAGTATCTTTCAGAAATGAGATAAAATAAAGACATTTCAGGGAAGGCAAGCTAAGAACTTACATTGTCATCACACCTGCTGTAAATAAAATGCTTTAGGCTGAAAGGAACATCAAGAATTTCAGGAATGAAGGAAAAGCAATAGAAACAATAAATATGTAAGTAAATACAATAGAATACTTTCTTCTGTTAAGCTTTTAAAAATATGCCTGACTGTTAAGATAAAAAATTTAATTCTGTACAGGAGGGTTATCAAGGTATATGGATATAATGAATATGACAACTATAGCATAAAGAGGTAGGGTAAAGACACTTATATGTTTGTAAGCCTTCTTCATTTTACTTGAATTTGCAAAATATTAACTCTAATATGTGTGAAATTTTAGGTAAGTATATTGTAATAACTAGAGTTGTCGCTAAAAAGTCAACAGATAAAAAACAAAGTAAAAATATTTAATTAAACAAAAGGGGGCAAGACAGAGGGCACAGAGGAAAAAGAACCAAAGTAAATAATGGGGAAGTAAGAAATAAAGTGGCAGACCTAAATCCAACCAAATCAATAATTACACTTTAATCCTTGCTAACAGATGTCACCCCAATAAGTCTAACAATAAAAATGAATTAAAAAAAATATGAATAACAGTTTTGAAACATAAAAAAAAATAATTACACTTAATGTAAATGATTTAATTACACCAATTAAAAAAGATCATCAATTAATGGATAACGTGTTGGCAATAGCACGTCACCTCCCTCTCTGGGCTTTGTCATCTCATTTTTTGAAGAGGCACTCTTAATTTTAATATAGTCAAATTTATTTATCTTTCTTTACAATTAGTGCTTTTTATATCTCATTAAATACATTTCTATTTAGAACATATCCTCCATTTTATCTTATATGAGAGTTATAACTTTAAGATTTGATGGCAAGTCACCTAGAATTGATTTTTCTGTATGATGTGGACATTTTACATTTCCTTGGTGCTAACTCCATTTTTCTGGCAGCACTCCTTGAAAAGATGGCCTTTCCGTGCCATTACTAGCATATATGGATCTTATTGGATCCTTATGGGGATCTGTTTCTAGTCTCCATGGTGTGTCATTGCTATATTTTCTCAATCCTATACCAGCACCACACTTACTTATTATAATAGATTTATAGTAAGCCTTGATTTGATGTGACTTCTCAAATTATTCCAAGGAGGTTTTGGCTATTCGTTACTCTTTACATTTCCATATAAAGTTTTAGAATCAGCTTTCCAAGTTTCATGAAAAAAACTAGTTGAGATTTTGATTGAGATTGCAATGAATGTATGATTAATTTAAGGAGAATTAATGTTTATAATATGACCCTTCCATTATACAAACCATGACAAAGCTATATCTCTATTTCAGTCTTTAGGAACTTTTAATAAATTATGAGTATTATAGCTTCTCTTGCCAAGTTCTTGTATGGTTTTTGTTACATTATTCCTAGGCATTTGTGGCTTTTTGTTTCTGTAAATTATACCTTTTCAAAAGTTTATTTTTGAATACTGACATGTTTATGTATATATACTATTTTTATATCTTTTGTATCCAGCAATTTTGTTAAAAACACTTATTACCTCACATAATTTATCTGTAGATATTTTTGGATTTTTTACAATAAAAAATCATACATCTGAAAATAAAAACTGCATTATTTTTTACTTTTTAGTTCTCATTCATTTATATTTTTCCATGTCTTTAAATTTTTTAAAAAATTTGTGGTTAAAAACACATAACATAAAATTTATTATCTTAACCATTTTAAAAATTGAAACCACTTTATTGTTTTTCCTTAGTTTTAACTTTTGTGTTTGCATCCCTAAAAAATGTAGTATAAGTTTGCCAGGTTTTACTCAAGTATAGTTGGCATATAATATTCTATTAGTTTCAGGTGTACAATATAGTGATTCGACAGTTATATATCTTACAATGTGATCACTGCACTGTCTAGTAATCATCTGTTGCCATGTAAAATTATTATCACAATATTATTGACTATATTCCCCTATACCTTTTTTATTCTTTCCTCCATCAACCATCAGTTTGGTCACTGTTTCTATTAGTCTATTTTTTGCTTTGCTTTGTTTGGTTTGTTGTTTTTTTAAGATTCCACATGTAAGTGAAATCATATGGTATTTGTCATTCTCCATCTGACTTATTTCACTTACTATAATACTCTCTAGGTCAGTGGTGTCCAACCTTTTAGCTTTCCTGGGCTACACTGGAAGAATTGTCTTGGGCCACACATCAAATACAGTAATACTAACAATAGCTGATAAGCTAAAAAAAGCTCACACCAAAAAAATCTCATAATGTTTTAAGAATTTGTGTTGGGCTGCATTCAAAGCTGTCCTGAGCCTCAGGTTGGACATGCCTGCTCTAGGTCCACCCATGTTATTGCAAGTGGTAAGATTTCATCCTTTTTTATTTAAGCATATGATTCAGTAGCATTAAATATATTTATGCTATTGTGCAATCAATCTTTTTGCTTTGTTTTCCCATAGCCTTGAATGGGCCTTTTAAAATTTCTCTTTTCAGTAGACTTTTGAATTTTATACACTCAAACCATATCATCTGAAATTAATGACTGTAGTAATTTTAAATTTCTGCTCTATTCATTATTTCTTTTCTCACCTTAGTGTGCTGGTTTGAACCTCCAGTAAAAAGTTTAATATCATGCTAGCGGGCAACCTTGCTGTGCTCCTGAGCTCAGTTGGACATGCTTCAATGTTACTCTTCTTAAGATGTTTGTTGTTGGTTCTCTTCTCATCTTTTTTCTATAAAGCTCACATTGCTTACATTTTATTGACAAAGTGATGCTTCTAAATGCCAATCACATTGCTTCCTCTTCTTAAAATTTGTTCGAAGTTCTTGATAAACTTCATGATAAAAATGAATGTGTTAGCTTAGCAACCAAGACCTTTTGATTAGTGATTCCCCCATGCCTTCCTTGTCTTTCCTCCCGATGCTCTTTTAAATGGAGCTTTTATTACACTCCTGGAACTTATTTCCTGTTTTCTAAATATATACTACTGCTGCATTCTTTATTATTGTTAGCCATAATGACCTTCAGCTTGGAAAACCATTCCCTATTTAAAGCTTCTTAGCCTCAAGGATCAGCTTGGGTGTTTCCTCTGCTGGAACCCTCCCAGAACCTGGTCAGTGTGGGAACTTCACTTCATGCTTCCAGCGGCCAGCACACACACCTCTCAGGCACTTACATCGTTTACTGAATGGAAGTTGTCAGTTTACTACTCATCTCCACTTCTACTCTGTTAGGAACTAGAGAGCAGGGACTCTCACTCATAGCTGTAATCTCACTGTGGAGTACCATTTGCTTCTGGCTTTTCATTAAGGTGCTGTGTTCAGCTAATTTTCAGACTGTCCTTTTCAATACAATCATGTAAGGATGAAGATTTCTGTCTAAGAACTGCTTTACATGAATCATGTAGCTTTTGGAATATAGTATTTTTTCATGTTTAAAAATTAATAAACTTTTAAAGAGCAGTTTTCATTTACAGAAAAACTTTGTGGAAAGTAGAGAGTTCTCACATGTACAATCTCCCCTGCATGGTACTTTGTTATACCTGATGAGCCAAAGTTAATAAATTAATATTAAAGAAAACACTTAGTTTATATTAGAGTTTACTCTGTTGTATGTTCTATGGGTTTCAATAAATATCTAATATCATGTTTTCACCATTATAATGTCATACAGAATAGTTTCACTGCCTTAAAATCCCCCCATGCTCTTCCCATTCATCCCTCCCTTCTAACCTGACAACTACAGATCTTTTTACTGTCTCCATAGTGTTGTCTTTTCCACAATATTATATAGACAGAACCATATAGTATGTAAGCTTTTCCCACTGGCTTCATTTAGTAATATGTATTTAAGATTCTTCCACATCTTTTCATGGCTTTATATTTTATTTTTTTTTAAATTGCTGAATAATACACATTGCATGGATGTACCATGGTTTGATTATACATTCACCCTTTGATGAACATTGCTTCCAAGTTTTGGCAATTAAGAATAAAGCTGCTATAAATATCTATATGTGGGGATTTTTGTGCAAATGGGTTCTCAAGTCATTCAGTTAAATATCAAGGAGCGTAATTGCTGGATCATGTGGTAAGACTATTTAGTTTTGTAAGAAACTATTGAACTGTCCTCCAAAGTGGCTGTACTATTTTTCATTCCTAACAGCAGTTAAGAAAGGAACTGTTGCCCCACATTCTCACCAATATTTGGAGTTGTTCATGTTTTCGATTTTAATCCAAATGTATTTTTATACTTGTTCCATTCTACTCTCTAGCTTTTATTATAATTTTGTTTTCACCCATGAGTCATTTTATATTACATTATTAACAATTTATAATTGTATTGTATTCCCATGTTTTAAAGTTGCTTTATGCCTTAATTGCATAAAGGTTATAGAATATGTTTTGTGGTAGTATCTATGGAAACCAGTTTTCTCATCTGGTGAGTGATCACTCTTTGTCAGTTTCCAATACTGCATTATCACTAATTGTGAGTGTCCTGGCTAGGTATATCTAATAAATGCAGTGTCAATGGGTCTTCACCCTTCCCTTAGGCCTGAACCTGCCCTGGTACCTTTCCAAACACTCTGGGTACTTGGAAACCAAGGTCCTATCTTGTTATAGTAAATTCTTCCCCATATGGTCTTGATGTGGGCCCTCACTGTAGGAAATATAGTCCCCTTTCCTTAGTTCCTTGGCTCCCCAGCCTTAATCACCCTCTCAATCAATCTTCCCCTGTCTCTAGCCTTAAATAATAAAGTATTCCCAGCCTGAATTACAGAATGTCTCCTTTCTACCTCTTGCTTTGTTTTAAACCAGTGGTTCTCAACCTTCCTAATGCCGCAGCCCTTTAATACAGTTCCTCATGGTGTGGTGACCCCCATAAAATTATTTGCGTTGCTACTTCATAACTGTAATTTTGCTAGTTATGAATCGTCATGTAAATAATCTGATACGTGTTTTCCGATGGTCTTAGGCGACCCCTGTGAAAGGGTCTTTTGACCCCCAAAGGGGTCACGACCCACAGGTTGAGAACCACTGCTTTAAACAATTATTCTGTAACTTGTGATTTATGCACTTCAGTCTCTTTCAAGCTTTTCCAGACCCTGCTCCTGGGCAGGTAACATCACCCAATATACCAGTTAAGCCACAGAGGAAGGTCGCAGGCTCAATCCATCATGTAACCAGCCTACGTCAGTAACTTTGAGGCCTGCTTTTTGGGCAAAAGTTTTGAAACATAGTAACTGAATCTATTTTTCCTCCTCTAGGGGCTACTATGAAACAAATAATTCCCTGGCAAGGCTTCCAGTCCATTCTGACTGAAGAAGTCAACATGATCTCCAAGGCAGATCTCAAGACCCCTTCTCCTTTTAGATCAGATAGAATGAGAGCTGTGTGAATCCTCAATAGGTAGGGACAACGACCATATTCAGCAGGAAGCAGATATGGAAGAAGAGACCTCCTGTCCCTCAACTTCCCATAGAGATTTATGGGGAATCACGCCTTTCAAGAGAAAAGTAGGTAGGCAGATAGAATAGGGGGGATCTTGGGACCCCTCCCAGAGGTCCCACTTTGCTGGAATAGTCACCACCCTAATACCACTCTCTTTCTTAGTAATCCACAGCCCAAATTAGACATTCACAAGGAAAATTACAGGAAAAATTAACTAACATGAAAATAAATAGAATATAGAAGTCTACCAGTTGAAGCCAGTTCCCAACACCTGTGCAGTAAGAGTTACAGTGACCCTAATTTCACCTGAGCCTCATTATACCATCATTACATATGCCTGAAAGTTCATTAATATCATTATAACAGACTAAAGTGTGGGAAGGAACATGCGCAATCTAAAAAGGTAACATAATTCCTCCTGGCAATCAAAGATGCCAATCAAAGATCTCATACCCAGATAGGAGTAACCCCTTAAAACATAAGAAAATATAAATTACCAAGGCCTCGTTATTCAGGACTCTTGAGCCACTCTCCTGCTCGAGCCACTCCTACCTCTTAGGAGTGTACTTTTCCTTCCAATAAACTTTCTCTTTATTTCACCTTATTTTCCTTTTAATAAACTGCCTCTTTGTTTCACCTCTGTATTTTGGTGTGTGTCTTGTTCAGTTCTTTGCTTGAGATACCAAGAACCTGGACACAGTGCCGAGAAAGGCCTCATTCTCCAGTAACAGTCTCATAATCAGAACCTTGACCCTGAATTCAGGACCAGACAGGCAACACAGGATTACCTTAGGCTGTGCCAGGAAATGTTCATCTCACCTCCTCTTGGTTACTTCTTGTGGGATGGTACCTGCACCACCTGCTACTCTCTACTGGGTCAACCTCTGTTTTAGAACTAGATTCTCACCACCCATACAGTTCTCTCTCCCAAACTCGATTTTAAAATCTCCCTGCATCTGACGTTCCTATGCCACTCACCCAGGGCACAGTCTTGACTGAGGACAAACTCCTCTCAGTAGCCCTGCCCCCTTTTCTATCATTGCTTCCTTGGGTTGAGATAGATATTTATGGCCTGTCAATAAATGCAGTGACTCAGAGTCCAGGGGCCCCTCCCCTCTAACCCATAAGGCCTAGTCTATGTCAGGTGACTCTAAGAGGAATGGAGCAGCTTGCCGTCAGCTCTAGCTGTGCCTCTTCCTGGCTCCTCACCTCAGAAAGCTGGGCTGACTCCTCTTCTCTCTAGTTAATCCATGTCCCTCCTGTTGGCTGTTTCCGTAGAGTGAGGTTGGCCCACAGACACATCCATGAACCTCCTCCACACTTTGTCTCTCAGTCTCCTTGGGCTGGTGTCAGGTAAGCCTCCAGGCCGGACTCTTTCTCTCTCTTGTTCTTGATGGCAAACACTTTGAGTTGTTCAGCTACGTGATGGTGACACAATGGGGTGGAGATCTTTCTTGTTTGTATTCCCCAGCTTCCCCTGCTCCAGGCTGACATGTATCAATGCCAGAGGCTATGGGGAAGCAGGGAGCAGAGGGAAGGTCTCAGGTACTTGCAAACTGTGACAATGGCTCAGAAATAATGGCAAAGAGTGTGGAAGAGGGGCCCCCATAGTGGGGAGGGGACACACCAAAAATGTTAAGGTGAATAAATGAAATGTTTGTTCCGGATGGGCTGTGGAGTTTAGGCAGTGGGATCTCTGGTAGGACACCAGGATTCTGACATGGTACCTGGGTAGAGGGAGACACTATTTAGGACATTTGGGGTACGATAATGGTGCAGCTGGGGACATGCTGAGTAGGAAACACCTGTGGTGTGTAACCTGAGGGTGAGGAAGGTGTCCAGATCTTAAAGTAAGGACTGAGTTGTAATCTAGCCTATTCTGAGAAGAAGTCCACTTTTCTTTCTTCTTCTGGTTATTATCAACACAAGGGCTGGGGTGTGGTGTTGAGTAACTGAATAAAGTACAGACAGGAAGGCGGAGACCGGGGTAGGGCCCTGTCTCTAGACAGTCCGTGTCCAGCCTTACAAGGTCTGTCTGCACAGGTTCATTCTGCCTCTTATGCGCCTGTGTCTGTTCTGTAGATCATGGACACGAAGAGCGACATAAGGGGGACAAATCATGCTCCATGTTTCCTCAGCAAAATCCATGTGTCTTATTCATAGGACAGCTTCTCACTGAAGTTCATTCTCATCCACTTTCTGACAAATTTATTTGCTCTGTTTCCTGGAGAGGCAGCAGGGTGTCATGGAAATGACCTTAGAGGCAGAAAGACTATTTTTAAGGCCTCATTTTCTCTGCTTATGAACTTTATGGCTCATAACCCTCCAGGTGTCAGTGTGGTCATCGTGACAGGAGATGGCATGACACCCTGATCGGGCTGTTGTGCAGATCACATGAGTTCGTGTACGTAGAGTGTAGCACAGCGCTCCGTGAGCCCAGAGTCTGTTCAATGAGAGACAGGTTTGCCTCGCTGGTCCCCAGGGAAGGAAGAATAAAGGGTGGAAGGAGCTGCTATAGGCAAGGAAGATGACAGCAGCAGCCGGGGCTGGCCAGAGGAACAGAGACTCCAGAAAAGGGTTTCCTCGGCTTGAGAGCCCCCACAGTGCAGGCAGCACCACCGCAGCCCAGCTGTCCCAGGCTGGGCCCCCAAAGCCGAGCAGGGGCAAGGGCCTGTGTGCAGGTGGGTTGTTTAGGAGGTGATTCTGGGAATTAAAGTGAGGGAGTGGAGAGAGTGGAGCCAGAAGGGAGGAAAACCAAAAGGGGGTGTGCCAATGGACAGATTACTGACATGGAAGCATCTTTGAGGGGCCACACAGATGGCAACCCCCAATCATCTCAACTTTCACTGCCTCCTGCCCCTCTGGTGATGTGCACGCCCAGGACTCTTAAATTCTCAGCACTTCTGGGCAGCCCTGACCCAGTCTGAGCAGGTTCCGAAGGGCCGAGCAAGCCCTCAGCAGGGAGGGAGAGGCCAGGCTCCTGGGGCTGCCAGAGTGTGGGGACACGCCAGTCCCTCTGCAGGAGGACTCAGAGGTGGGTGAGGGGCAGCAACCAGCATCTGCTAGGCCAGGTCTGTGGTTGAACAGAGATTGTACCACAAAGTCAAAATTTTTTTTATTTTTAAGTTTACTGGGGGGGACTGACATTGATCAGCAAAAATTACATAGGTCCAGGTGTACAATTCTACAGTGCATCGTCTATGTGTTGCATTATATGGTAGGTGGTTGAACAGATATGCTACATAAAGCCATTTTTTATTCATGGCTTTTCTTCAAAATGCATGAGTAAAATACATTTCAGAAAGCTGTATGAAACATATTTACAGTAAGAAATAATTGGTATTAAAATAAAAATTTTCATTTATTTGAAAATAAGTGATCACTTTCCAATTTCCACATACTTGAAAAGGAAATTTACACCATGAGCCCCTTTTCTCTGATGAGTATATACAACCCCCACACACATTTATACGCATATCAGAAGTGCATGGATGTGAATTAATGAAGGAACATTCCTATTCAGGGAAATGTGTTCATAGAAGGTAAAGGGAGTGAGCCTCCACAGTTTGTGATCCTTGTGAAGAAGAAACCCAGTCATTAGAAATGATTAGTGTGATTTACAGCAGGAAAATTACCAACATGATATTAGCAAATGAGATGGGCCCAAAAAAAGATGCTCATCATTCAGAATGGAACCACTGTTTGTGGAGCCGATGCTCTGAGCTGAACACCGGGCTGAGCACACAGGATGCTGTGCTGACCAAACAGACAGGCCTTGTCCCCACGGAGGTGAGAGTGACTCAGGAGAGACCCACAGAAAACAAATACTTATCACATTTCGAACAAGATGATGAAGAAAGTTTCAAAATGAAGATGAGGGCCAAGCTGCACCCAGAAAATACAAACTAAAGGTAACACCTGCTGATAAAGCTGAATGAAGCTCCATTCACGCCAACACCATAAAGTGAAGCAAAGAAATTATTACACATGTGTGAAATCACATTCCATGAAAATGATAGTCAGCAGGAATTCACAGAGAACCCATCTCTGAAGTAAAGACTGCAGAATCTCCTTTTCACACTGTCATAATATGTCTCCCAGAATCTGGTAGAACAAGTAGATACATAACATAAGGAAGCCCAAGTAAAGGTTTACCCTGTGGACAAAGACATTCGTCATTGCACCCTTGAAACCTTTACAAAGCTTAACCATGTGCTTGAAGGAAATGAACTGCACCAAACTAGAGATTTTATCGTTAATACTTGCCTCCTGGGAATGAAGGTCTATTCAGGCCAATGTTCCAAAGTGGAGAAAAATTATTATACAAGTGGGAAATCACAATCCATAGAAAGACTAGTCAGTAAGAATTCACACTGCAAGATCTCCTTGTCACAGTGTCATAGTATGTGTCTCAGAATTTGGGACAACAAATATTGAAATAAAATAAAGAAGCAGAAATAAATGTTTACCCTGTGGACTAAGACACTCCTTTATTTAAAG
>PVJL010008794.1:0-63264 GCA_004026885.1 Lyroderma lyra
AAAAAAAAAAAAATAAAGCCAGCTGTTTTAAAACCAAGGGGTACAATGTAAAGAAATGGGCTTAAAAGGGGCATACAAGTGGAAAAAGGTTGAGAATCACTGGTTTAAGACAACATTATCTTGAAGCAAACCAAGGCTCAGGAAGTGATTCTTCAACTACCAGCCCTTGACCCTGCCTGACCAACCCCATCCCCCCATTTTTCCTTGTTCTTCCCCAGCCTGCATGCCTATAAAACCTTTTGGCCTTGCTAGGATGGAGGGAGGCAGTCTTTGAGACAGGTGCCTACTGCCTTCCCCGAATGCCAGCATTTTGAATAAACCTACCTTTCTTTCCACCAACCTTGTCACTGATTTTTGGGAGCAGCAAGCAGCACCCGAACACGGTAACATATATATTGACCTAAAGGCAGCTATGGTGCTGCTAATGTAATGTTTTTTTCATTGTTGTTAACCTACAAAATTTTAGCATTTGAAGTTCTGAATTCTTTTTTGGAAAAAAATTTGCTTAAAAAGTGTTATTAACCAAATATTTTATCTTCTCTTCCCCATCTTGGAAATTTTATATCTAGGTAACATTTGTCAGCATATAAATTGCTTCTCCACTCTGCCTAATTGCATAGTGAATAACTTCCCGTCTAAAGTCGACCTTGAAAGCGGTCTCCTAAGAATTGTCCATTCAGCTCATTTTCCAGAGATTTCCATCAAATCTTTTTCATTTTTTTTTAAGGATAACTTCTGGTTCTCTGGGACTTTGCAATACAGTGAAAAAAAAAAAATCAGTGGTATACAGCCAGTAATGCTTCAGTCTTACTCCAGTCTGTGTCACCCATAGCGTGTGATTCCAGGCTCTAGCTTTTCAGAATACCAAGATCTGCTAATGCTCAACCACTCATTGCTTACCATTTGGAGTCTCTGCATGAACATATATGTTTGTGAAGGTGAAAAGAGGGCTGAGGCATTGTCCCTTGTCCCAATTTATAGAAGAGCACTCAAGTGGTCGACAGAGATAGGATTCCTGATTTCTGATATTTATCTAAGCAATCTCTATTTCAAGTAATAAAGCCAAGTAATACCAAAAGCAGGAGAATGAATGGACTCTAGTCTCCATTCTGCTCCATAATTAGCAGCAATCACTTTATCTGGTTTTTCTTTGAAGCTCTTCTCTGCTTTTTCTGTTGTGTTTTCCCAGATGATCCACTGTAATTTTGAATAAGATGTCTCTGAAGATCAGTAAGCAGATACTATTTGAATGGGGAAATCAGCAATTACCTTATAAGTACAAGAAGTAATGATTCTCATTCTAAAAAGTCTTCATTCAAGTTAAGCAAATTACTTGAATTGTTAATAGACAGTCAACAGGACCTTAATTAAACCATTTGCCAATAATTCTTCCTGTGAACTAATGCTGTTTATTCATTGGCTTTTTTAAAACCACAGAGTGAAACTTCCACATTTGTAGTTTTGATGAGTTGTCAGTGGTTAATTTTTTTCACCCTGCAAATGATTATAGCAATCTTCCTTGTTTATGAGTGCAAATTTCACTTATCTGTGGCTCAGTAATTCTGGTTGCAGTTTCCTACCCAAAGCTACAAAATCACTTCGAAGAGCACCATATAAGCAAATTAAGCCATCAAGTCATCAAGCTGGGAATGTCACACCCAGGAGAGTACTTCAATACTTACAGCAGCTACTTTGGGACTCCAACAAGAATTTCCCAAAGCTACGTTTTCAAGCACAGAGACTTCCTGAACATAAAAGTTTACTTCAAAAATAAACTTTGTATTTTGAAAACAAACCATTCATTGTTCGTATAAAAAGTCTCTGAGTTTTGTTAGGAAACAATTTAATGACTCTATAAAAATACCATGAGACAATGATTACAAATGTAATCTTTACTTTAAAAAAGCAGAAACAATTTGGCCTCTTGGTTTTAACATTGTGTTGCTTGCCGGATTGCACAGAGCATATTTTTCCAAGCAGTAATACAGAAGTGATACATAAACATGGAGAAATAATAATAATCAATAATAATAACGATATAAATAAATAACCACCTTTGAAATGGAAATGTTGATACTGTCTCACTATATGCTGAATAAATACTGGTGGACATCGACTTTTTGAAGAACTTTAAAATGTGGTAAACAAAAAATTTTAACTTCCATGGCTGAAAATCTTTTTAAAAGAAGAGGTTTATTATGCAATTGCTAGCAAAAAGGAAGACCCATCTAGAGGCACAGAGTCCCAATGGTTCTCAACCTTCCTAATGCCGTGACCCTTTAATACAGTTCCTCATGTTGTGGTGACCCCCAACCATAAAATTATTGGCAGCTGCTCTCTACACATGTGTGACTGGTCCGCATAAGTACATTATGTGTTTTCCAATGGTCTTAGGTGACCCCTGTGAAAGGGTCTTTCGACTCCCAAAGGGGTCACTACCCACAGGTTGAGAAATGCTGATAAACCAACAGCAGCATGACTAGGTAGGAAAGACAACAGTCAGTGCTCCCAGAGTTTTGTGAGTGTTTTTATGCATAAGGGTTGAGGCGATGGTGGGGGCGGCAGGGAGAAAGGCACTAAGCCCTTTGGAAAGATTTTCATTAACTATGGACAGGGAATGGGAGAAGGTGAAAAGGGGCTAGTTCTGGGAGTGGTGCAGCACAGTCCTCAAAGAAATGTCTACTCTTGTGGATTGGCTATGGACAGCAGAATTGGAAAGCTTCGTATAAATAAAAAGTGGAGGCTCCTGGGGTTCTGCGATGCCTGGCTATTCTCTCTTTTGGATAATCTCAGAGATAGCTATCTGCACATTAATCCTAACAGATATACAGAACTGTGGGCAGTCTTTGGTCAGAGCTGGTTCACAGCTACTAACAAGATAACTATTATTTCTTCCTCTCCATCTCTGGAGGCTGTAATTTTAATTTAGAACATCTCAGATTTTTTTCTGGTCAAATAAATATAAAGCTATTCTTAGCTATCCACCTGAATCTATGTCTCCCGGGCTGCAGTTCCTTTCGCTCAAGTAAATGTTTTTTAGCTTTTATTAAAGGTAAAATTAATTTTCCTTTACAACTAATTGACCTTGCCCAAAAGAAGAATAAACTTTCTCCTACCTTCATGGTAGGAGGTAGTTTTACAAGTTAGAGCATAGCACCCACCAAAGTTGGGCTCATACTCTTCCATAGAGACTGGGTGACAGGGTGTTATCTTCTTGGATGATTACATTTTAAGGAGAATGCTCAGGTCCTTGAGAAAGATAGTCTAGGTTTGTAAAACTGGCAACAGGCTTTCTAAGATTTACACCCCAAAGGGGCAGAAAAAAGATTGGCAGTTACCATTTTTCAAAATCAAATGCTCTAAGGAATGGGGAGCCAGGTGTTTAGAGTCAGGAAAAAGCTTCTCTAAAGATTAGTCAAGGTGAATGAAACACTGAGGAGGGAAGAGCCCCCACCGCCCAAGGTCTATAGGCTCATCTGTCTCTTTCTTCCTTCAGCCTCTCCTTCTGTCGCAGAAAAAAAAATAATAAAAATAAAAAACAAAAAAACAGATAAGGAAACACTAAGGCCATTTCAGTCAGTGAATTCTCTATTTAGAGTTAATGAAAAGTTACTAATCAGAAACTAAGTTACATTTCAAATATACCCCAGGAACTACATAACTGAAGTATAATGTTTCAGGTACTCTTCAAGGTTACAGAATTATTTAACTCTAAATACTTTTTATTAAGGTGTTATTTATGGTATCAAAAAATAAAAGCACCCTTCAATAGATGACTGAATAAAGAAGCTGTGGTACATATATATAATGGCATATTACTCAGCTGTAAGAAAAGATGAAATATTGCCATTTGCAACAAAAATGGATGGACATTAAGAACATCATGTTAAGAGAAACAATCCAGACAGAAAATCCAAGAACCATATGACTTCACTCATATGTGGAACATAAAACTAAAAGCAACAAACAAAAAACAAACAAAAAATAATCATGGACACACTCAATAGTTTAGTGGTTACCTAGAGGCAAGGGGTGAGGGGGTGAGAGAAGTGGGAGGGGGTGGGAGAGGAGGGTGGGGGAGCCAAATATGTGGTGATGTAGAGAGAACTAACACTGGGTGCTGAGCACATGGACAATGCACTGTGGAACTGTACACCTGGAACCTATGTAGTTCTTATTCACCGATGTCACACCAATGAGTTGAACAATAACAAACAAACAAACAAATAAATAAATAAAGTGAAGCAGCTAATTGTCCATAGGTGATAGATTAACAAATTCGGATATACCCATACTTGGGCCCCTTAAACAACTATTGAAATCAGTGTAATAGATTTGCATCTATTTTCCTTAAAGGAGTATCCAAGATTCATTGTATCAGCTTCTTGGGCCCAGATCCTTGGACTCCTTGTTGCCCTCTCTCTCCTATTCCACTGAGTCTTATAGCAAAGCCTGTTGACTCCAACTACACAATATATCCACAATCTTTTTACTTCTTACCTTGTCTGCTACTATCTGGTCTAGCCACCATCTTTAGCTTGGGTGACTACCATAGCTTCCTCATTGGTTTCACTTCTGAAATGCCCATTCTCCAAAAACACATTCTCACACCGCCACCACAGTCAATATGAGTCAGATCAGTAAGTCAGATCGTGTCCTGTTTGCTCCAGTCTCTACTGGATGCTGTGTGTTCTGGCCCGTTGCCCTCTGTCTTCGTCTTTCCTGCTCCTTCACTCAGATCCTGCTACACTGGCTTCCTCACTAGTCCTCCCACAGTCTTATATCCCAGTGCTTTTGCATGGGCTGTTTGCTCTCTCTGAGGTGCTCTTATCCCAAATACTCACCATGCCTAACTCTGCACCACCTGAAATTCTGCTGAAATCTCACCTTCTCACCCAGGTCAACCATTACCATCCCAGTTTTAAGGGCATCTCCTAACAAACTTGTTATTTACTTATTTGTATACTTTTGACATATTTTCTGTTTCTCTCTGCTAAAATAAAATTTTCACACAAGTAAAAATCTATGTTTTCTTTATTTATGGTGTTGCATTCAGAGCCTGATAAAGGGGAACAGAGTTTGCCATCCTAAAATATGCCTCTTTGGATAATTAGTTAGTTTAGGCTGGTTATTTTTGAGAAATGGAAGACAGAATTTTCTCTCTCTCTTTTTTTTTTTTTTTTTTTTTTTGCCTCCCTCTTAACTTCCAAAAAGAAATTTAAGATGGAAGGCCTGTTTTATAATAGAAAGGAATTATCACCATAGATAATTACAGTTTAATCTAAACTAGATGTCGCAGACAGAAAGGAAGCTAGCAAGGCCCATTTGATCAGTGTTCTCTGTGCCCCATTGCCTCTTTATGTCCCAGCGAACATTTGTTTACTGAACATTAACATTTTTTTATCCCCCTATGAATTGCCTTACTTCTCTTTGAAGTCCCAGGCCTCTACCATGTCTGCATAGTGCAGAAAGAGCATATACCTCACTTGGCCTTACTGTCTTTGGAATTTTTCATGCTAATGTGAATTCTCCATGAGTACATATTAAAACTTGATTCTATCTCTAATCTGCCTTATGTCATTTTGATTATTTTATGAGCCATAAGAACCAAGAGAGGAGAGGAGGAAATTTACGTCTTCCCCACACGGGTAGATTCTGCTGATTAGATGTTTGTTGAATACATGAATAAATGAGAGATTAAAAAATCTTTCTCACCCCAATAAGGGAAAAAAACTTGTGAGAAATATCTAACCATATATTAATGTCTTAATTATTTCTGAGTCTGCTGTTTTAGTAGTCTTATTAAAGAGTACATGTTAATCAAAAACTCTAAAAAATTACACCTCTAATATTATAAAAGTAGTTTAATTTAACTGAAATATATGTATTAAAATTTAGGTATGAAAGTCTACAAATGAGATTATTCATGGTGCAATTTTGAAAAGAGTAATTGCCAAAGTTAGCACAGGTATAGGTTAAAGTAGAAAACACAAAACCAGAAAGTGTTTTGAATCTTAATATTTATTGAGATAAAACTATGATGATATAATTTATTTTTCAATGGAGTATCTATGCAGATCAGACAAAATTAATATTTTTATGAATTTATTTGTTGGTTAAGAAGGATTATTAAGCTGTGCAGAAGCATGTTTACTGTTACTCTAAGGGAAAAAATGGGCTGTGCGAATGCGCTGACCTGATTCATATTACTTTTTAAATTATTGGGTGTTCTAAATTAAACTATCAAATGTAAATAAACTGACGTAAAGTTACCACGGAAAACAAGTTTCTAGAACAATTTTTTTGTACTTTTATTGCTTGAAGTGATGCCCTTTAGAAAGTTTTTCTGGGGTGTGTGTGCTAATTTATGATTTAATAAACAATACCATGATGATATAGTTTTATTCATGTAAAGGCTAAATGTATTTGACTTTTCTCACCTGTTTGTTTTGTTCTAAAGAGATGCATGTGAGAGCATGATCAGGAAAGTGTAACATAAGTAAACATGTGGGGGGGAAAGATTTTTTGTTAACATGAATCATCTTCTCCTTAAATAAAAATAGGTAAATAAATAAAAAGATCTACCAACCAACATTATCTAGAGCTTCTTTTAAAATAGATTATTTATTCTTGAACTGTTCTGTCTGATTTTTGATTGAGCTTCCAAGAAATAAGATATGAATAAAGGTAAGAAATGACAATGATGTACTAAATGTATTATGTAAATGTATTACGATGTGCTAAAGCTACCTTCTGAGAAATGTATATTTAAAAATGACAAGTCATACTTGTTGTGGAAATGACAATAAAGGAAGCCAGTACTTCATAGCACCTGAGCCCTGAAGAGAAGGAGTGAGACAAACAGGTCCTAAAGCCATTTTAGAAGCCAGAGGTTACTTGCTAAGGAAGAACTATATGGCTTATACTAATTGTAGCTTTTGGTCACAAACAATGGAAATTTACTTTGATTACCCTAATTGGAAAGGTCTTTTCTGGAAGGGGCATGGGTAGCTCTGAAGAGTGGAAGAACAGAGTTAGAACCACACTGCAGGAAGAGGTGGCCTATCGGGAGAAACTGGAAGCTAACACTGCCCCACCAATGGACAGTTGTAACTGTCCCTGTCTCTTTGAACCATCCCCTCCACATTCAGGACCCAAGCCTGAAGTGTGGGTCGGTGATCCCATATGGCTATGCACTAGACAGAGCCAGGATTTGGCTTCTCTGGCTATACTATTGGGATAATATACCATCTCCCACCAGAATGCCTAAACTGTGGACTCTACGAAGGTATTTAAAGACTCCCTTTAAAAAAAAAAAAAAAAAAAAAAAAAAAGGAAATTCTTTAAATACCTTTACTCCAAGCAGACCTCAATAATGTGATTAGCCAATAAAAGACTACCATGAAGAAAAAAATTCTAATTTTTTTACCATCTCTCCCTTAGTAAGCACTGAAAGAGAAATTATTGACTTTTTAACCAATTAATTTAGCTGGTAATAATTGTGCTTTGTTTTTATATTATTTCCTCATCAGGAGCTAAAACTTTAATTTGACATATAATAAAACAACAATTAAGCACAGGAATAGACTTTCTATCATAAATGAAGAAGTCCTCTTGATAAGAGGTAATGCAAAACATTATCAGGTAAACTTCTGATTGCTTGGAACCAGACTGAGTTCAACTCCTGACTCTACTCCTGGCCTATGTGTGAACTTGAACTTGAGTTTACCCCCCAACCCCCCAGACCTTAGTTTGTTGGTTTTGTAAAAGGAGAAGAATTATCGTATCCATCTCAGGACGTTATTGTGAGGATTCCGTGTTTGATGTGTACAGGAGTGCCAGCCACCACTTTCCCTATTTGCTTGTGTCAAGTGACCTCAATTCACTTCATCCCTGGAGGTTTGGGGCGACAGGTATAATTACACACATCCCTGTTTTTCTTTATATTATTTTAAGATATGTTCATCTAGACATAGTTTGGAGATGTGCCAAACTATAAATGGGAGGGTTGTTATTTCCTTTTCAGTGATTCCAGCTGACACGTTTCTTCTCACCTGGAAGCAGGGACCCTAGACTCTAGTTCCAGCTTCACTGTGACTGCTAGCAACTCTGGGCAAGCCACTGGCTTCAGTTTTCTCATTTATACAAGGACATGTCTAAAAACTTGATGTTGATGTTGCTTAGGCATTCCTCAATGATGGTTCTGGGAAAAAATAAAGTCAAAATCCTCCTGAACACTGAAACTATAACAAAATGCCAGAATCTGGCTTGACTGGTCACTGAGAGCAGATAGAAAGGTAGAGAATTTCAAACGCTCTTAAAGAGTCCCCTGCCAGGCAACTGAACTAAATTCAAATGGATCAGTGAGTAGAATACCTAGGGCTTAGGGTGGGCAGACAAGGCCACCGGGGAAAAAAGGTCAGTCATGTTAAAGGAAATAAGGGAATTGGGTTAGATAAAAGGATGACTGGCCCTTGGCCTCACAGAAGGCTGGGATGGGCCGGAGCAGGTCCTCCCTGTCCTGGCCCGAGGAGGTCCTGCCCCTGCCCATCGTGGGGGCCAGATCTCTGTCCACCAACAACTGGCAGGCTCCTGGGGCAGTGCTGCCACACTGTGCCTCTGAGTGAGGAGGGCAAGGCATTGAGGATTTGCCTGAAGGGTGGCAGGGGTCAGACTCCTTAAGGTGAACTCTAGCCGAGGGCCCTCTGGCCACCCCGACACCTAACCGTTTCTCAGCCCAGGACTGCCCCGCTGCCTTGGTGAGCTCCCAAAGAGAAGAAAGAAACGTTAAGTGGCATAAATATAAATTTAAAAATGTAGTGATGAAATACTGACATTAAATACAAAAAAAGAAAAACAAACAAAAAAACAGGGGATATAGGCCTTTCAGGAAAAAAAATTTGAAAGGTACAATGAAATCAAATCCATTAGAACTTGGTAAACCTGACTCCTAACGAGGGACTGTCATCCATCTACTTTCATGGTCCAAGTCATCACGTTTTGGTGCATGAAGCAATGCTATGTTTTTGGTTGTGTTTCCCCCCCTCCTGGTGCCTGGAAGAGAATGTCTCTGAGTGTGCTTCCTCAAGGGACAGGCGTGGTGGGCAGACAGCAGACCTGCCTCTGGGTTTTTGGTTTTTCTGTTTCAAGAGCTTTGGGGAAACTTAGAGATAATTTTCAGTATATACAGTAATATCTAGGAGAACAAGTGGGAAGAGACCCGTGCTTTTCTCCTACCAGGAAAAAAGTCTCCTCTGCTAGAGGGAAGAAAAGAAACACAAAAATGTTAGAGGGCGGAAGTCTGTATGACACCAAAGGGAGTGTGGCACGATCCATAAAGAGCAAATATGATCTCTCCTGTCACATGGTCCATGGAGATTCCTGTAAAGATTCCTGAATATCACAATGTTGCAAAGCAGCCAAAGGCACCCCAAAATGTTGCTGGAGTAGCAGAGGGAGCTTCTAAATCTAAAGTGACGATGTGACTAGAAGGGGGTATGAGAAGAACTCCATAACTACAGAAGGTTTATCTTCCCTCTATTTCCCCAGCTTCTAGAACATGTCGAGCACATGATGTCGATGATTAGTTAATATATGCTGCATAATAAGCAAATGAGTAAGTATGGGGGAAAACTAGATATTCTTCATGGGAATATAAATGAAACAAAAGCTAGTCAGGAAACTGGATTTAATGGTATGTCCTTCAGAAATTTATTGTAGAGAACTAGTTTTTCCCATGATCTTATACCCACTTCTGCTTCAATGTCCTAACACTACATACTCACCGAAGAGGTCAGGTATAACCTCAAAGAGTTTGGAGGAAGGAGTGCTGAAGATTAACTTTTTGCCACCTTTCCGGTTTTCATACTAGAAAGTAGCTCATTTATTTTCAGCAATTATTTCTTCAGTCCTTCTTATATGCCAGACACTGTTCTAAGCACCAGAGATCTATCAAAATGCCAAAGTAGAATGACATGTTAGCAGAAAGTTTTATTTCCTATACATAACTACTGTTTTTAATCCTTACTGTCGGTTAGGTACTAATAAATACACTGTGGATAATAACCCAAGAGGACCCTCAAAGTAGATATATGAGGTCAAACAATTAATTTCACGAATTCATCCTAGGAAAAGTACCACATACCTCACTGCTGAAGATCACTCCGGTCACCTTCAAAGTATTCCCTCTGGGAAACTATGCACGGATACCGGTGCCTGGTCCACCCTCCAAAGCAATTTGGAACTCTTTTTTTGGAATGGCCATCAGAGCTGTCATCATACCCAAAATCTGACAATGAAATTCGTGAACGTGCCACTGTGAGCTTACATTGGCAGCCCTGTGCAAACAACTCGGTGGGTGTCCTAACTTGCCAAGGTGACCTTAGTGATATTCAGCAGTGTGAGGTACGCAGCACTTTTTCTAGAATGAGTTTGTGAAATTAATTGTCCGACCTCATACAATACACATGTACAGATGAAGAAACTGAAGAACAAAAAATGTTAAGATTTTCCCCCAGGGCACAAAACAGGAAAGGTAGACTGATGGTTTGAACAGAAGCCTTCTCATTGCTTCTTCTTCATTAAGATGCAGCCTATTCGTTGTTAGGATCTCAGGTAGATGTCATTTCCTCTGAGAAGTCTTTTTTAACTTCCTCAAAGTAGTCAGGTGCCCATTCCACGCTTATTACTGTTGACTTTTATGTTTACTCCTGTGACTCTTTATTTCCCAGCCTAAGCCTGCTGCTATGTAGGAGGCGAGCAATTAAGAAAAAAAAAAAAAAAGGAAAAAAAATGCTGTTGAGTAAAATGAAAAATAACAGCATTAATTAATTCCTGCCAGGGAATGAGAAGGCAATTAACCAATCCCAATATGGAAGAGAAAACATTGTAAAAGGAAAATTTGGCATAAGAGGACTGTGAAATTAAAACAAGGATGGGATCATAAATCTTACTCTAACTGGATCAAATCAACAGCACTCACACTTCTCATCAGCAACATACAAAGCAGCGGGCGACGGCTGCCTTTCCTTTGACATCCAGAGATAAGAAGTTTTCACTGCCTTAGCTCACTGCAGTAACAATTATTAATAATTGGGACTATCAGCTTCTAAAGGAGCAAACTCGGCTGACTAAAATATTTATAAACAAGACTTGAAACAAGAGAACAATGAAATTCAACATACTCTTTTGTAAGTGAGTCTGGCCAGTCAGGGATTCAAAATCTTTGGCTAAGGTGATTAGATACGAGGTAGTTTATGCCGAAAGGGAAGTACTGTGTAAGAAACTAGAACAAAACCTAGTCTTTCTCCAGAACAATAAGGATTGTATCATCCTTTTGAAACTCTCTAGTTACACGAATTTAGATAACTCGCCTTATCTTCCTCAGCTTTAAACTGGGAATAATAACATCTTTTCTGTCAATTGTCAGCAATTGTGAGGCTCAAACAAGAGCAAGACAGACAGTTCTTGATAAAATTCTAATTATGCCAATGTATATGATGACACCCATTCTCCTGTCGAAAGACCTTCCTGCCTGGCCATCTCCAGGGAGTGAAGGTGAAAGCCGTGATTCTGAGTGTGTTATCACTCTGTGCAGTGTGTATCAATTTTTGTTGGCAATGATGGAGGGAGCTGCTATTAAAGTGAAATGGCCAATGATGCTAGTAACCTCATAATGAGCAGAAAAATTCTGCATACTTAAGAATTCTGGATCAGGACTATATTCAAAAGAAAGGAATATCTATTAAAAATTTATTCAGAGATGCCTATGGAAACTAACTCCATTGTTTATACAATTACTACTTTTGCATTGTTTTAATATACTTTGAGATTTTAGAAAGGCAACTGCCATGTAAATCTAGAAAATATTTTACTTTGGTTTTTGGAAATTTTAACAAGATTTTTTTTCATCACGTTCCCATGGCAATCCTGATCATACTATTTGAGACACCAAAACTACTATATCTCTGTCTATCATCAATCTATTTGTGTACGTGTATACACACCCACTTAAGTGAACATAATTTTTGACACTCAGTAGTTACTCAGTTAATTATTATAAAACAATAAATTGTATTTTCTTATTTCTTCCTTTAAAATCTCAAATATTTATTCAAAATAGTAAAAAGACAAATGCTTTTCTATCTGATTGCCATCAGTTAGAAATAATTATTTGTTCTGCTAAGGAAGTGCGATGTATTTCAGATAATACTGGGATGGTGAGTGGATTTAAGAAAATTAATATAATAAATATTATACTAGAGCCTTGGCAAAGAATATAACCCATGACCAGAACTAAATATTCTGTGTCTATTATTTCAAGGGTGATTATTTTTTCACTAGGATGCTGCCAGTCTAGAGAAAATAACTTGGGTTTTGTATTTTGGGAGAAAAGACATTTATTATGAAAGATCACCAAATGAGGCATTCTTGAAGTATTAATAATTACAAAGCCTTATTTGATGAATGAAAATTTTTAGGACAACTCAAAACTTTGGGAAGAGAAGATTCACACTAATGTCACGAACATGTCTTATATACCTCTTGTGTAATATACAGGAAAAACATTCCAGATGAGTAAAGAGTTAAATATAATTAGTAATGAACTAAAAAAAATATATATGTTTACATTCATTGATTAAAGACAATCATTCTGCTTCTAATTTGGAAGGAAAGACCATCCACCTTTATCAGGAGGCACTCACCTAGTGTAGGAGTCATGTGTTTACAAAGAATATGGTGATACATTACCATGTAAGGGATATTACAGCCATACACAAAAATAGTGTCTAAATTCACCTTGGGAAATAGGAAAGGAAGTGAAATTTTAGGTGGGTTTTAAAGACAGTATGGGAGTTTTCTGGAGAGAGAAAGGTAAGGAAGAACTTCTCAGCATAGCAGAGTGTAAGAAAATACTTGGTATCATGGCAAAGGTAACACAGAGATTGAAGTTTTTAGTTGATTGTTCATTCTGATAATAATAGCAATGAATATAACAGCAATCAGTGCCAACAGTCATGAGGCACTTACTAAGTTTTCTACATGCTATGTACTGGTGATTGAGGGCAACAACCATATCTCACATAAAGAAAGGATAAAAGAAATGGACTTCAAAGGGAAAAACTTAAAAGCAGAGGGTTGGCAAGGTAGAACATAGAGTTCCCTGAGGTGACATCATTTTCAAGAGAGACACAGTGAGGCCAGGGCATGATGGATATGCTTCGGGTTATATACCAGGACAAGGTCCCTACAATCCTGTTTCTCAACCTTTTTAGAGACTGAGCATACAAGAAGTCTTACATATCTGGGATGGCAGGGGTTTAACTCTCCTGTGCTGATATAGCCTCTGATGACTCTGTGTCAAGAGAAGACTACGAGCTTTCCCACCTGCTGGGGAGAGAGTAAGCCATGAGTCCCGGGTAGCTTGGTATCAAGCAATCTTGATAGAGCCACGGACGCTGAACATCCACTATTTCCTTTAATGATTATGATAACCAATTCATAATTAAGAAAATGTTTCAATTTCCAGCTTTGCCTTTATCACCTTGAACAATTTATTATATCTAAATCTCAGTTTACCTATCTTGAAATGAGAATATTACTACGTGCATCATAGCATTAGTTTAATTATGCTAGATTAGTATTAAATTTGTTAGTATTAAAATAAGAATTCAATTATTAATTTTTTATTTATTTTTAATGTTCTTTATGTATTAATTAATTAATTAATTTTTATTGTTGGACATACTGGGGTGACATTGATTAATAAAATTTTAAGGTATTCCTTGTTACTTATGTCCTCTTCCTCCTCCCAGGAATATCATGTACCTATGCATTTATATTGAATAGTGAGGATTGCCAGGTAAACTTTATGATGAAGTGTGACAGAGGGATTTAATCATAATACAGACATTTTGGGGGCATAAAGAAAATGACATGTCTATGTTTTATTTTGTTTTTAAAGGACCAGGGAAAGAACTTAGAAAAGATGGCAATGACATGGAACTGTGAATATTTTTCTAACCTCCAACATGTATAAAGCATACTGACATGTATAGAATATTAAAGGACTTTGAACCAGTAAGCCTGCAGCACAAATGAGATAATCATGCTGTGGTTTTATAGGGACTGTAATGCTCAACAGAATACCTGGCATATACTGAAGAGTATGATGTCTACATCTCCTAAAGCTGGTGGTGGAAAATAGAGCAATAGTCTTAGAGACTGAGATGAAAGACCCCTGCCTGTACAATGGTGATAAGCAATGTGGCTGCATATTTTTAAGAATTTGGTATGTTTAGGGGTTTCATTGCACTGGAAACTTAATCTATTTTAGAATTGTTTGTTTGTTGTTTTTGCTTTTTCCAGTTAGTTATTAAACCTCTTTCTGTAAACTTAGGTAGGGTGATTCCAAGACCAAAATTTGGCCTGGAAAATATTTTAGTTCCAAGAGTGAGAAAAGGATCATGGCAAGTGACACAAAACAGGTTGAAATGTTGCTGAGGTTTCCTGTTGGATTTTAATTACTTGTCTAAGTCCCACCCATCATGACATTCTGCCATAAAGTGGAAAATGAGAGGTCTCCGGAAGGCCTGTTAACATCTTTCGGATAGCCTTGAGTTATCATTGATAAAATGGGCTAATGTTCACAAAACAGAGAAACAAGGCTCTGCTTTCTAGGTTCATTTTATTATGATCAAAAGAAATGCATTGTTTTAAATTTTATACATAGGTATAGGTAGCATTAAAGTGTTGAAAAGTGTAGCCTTATAAGCAGCATTATGAATGTGATTAAAGTTTAAGCTATTCATGGCTGCAAAGGTAAAGAAAAGTTCTTGAGGTGAAGCTTATTTATATGTAATTGCTTCTTTTTCTCTATTGTCATAAGATGAAAACTTCATAATTATGTGCTAGTGTTTCCTAGGCATATATAATTTGTTCATTCTCTTTGCCTTTTCTCCTTCTTCCCATTTTTTTGCCTCTTGTCTTAAGAGCCTAATCCTTGCAGGTATCGTCTGACTAAATAACCCACTAAGAGCAAATGCACCCTGCCCTCTTTGTCAGGAAGACACAGGTATTCTTGAACAAAGTGCTACAACATTCATTATGGGATTAATAAAAATCAGAAAAAATGTCTAAGTTAATATTATCATAGGGAAAATAGTTACAGAAAATAATATAAACTCAAATATTTATATATATATATATGTTTTAATATTGCTTATATTAAAATTTGAATGATAAGCTGTATATTGTTTTACTAATGTTTTAAGGCTTAAAGTCTGAGCATTTTCCCATGATGCTAAATGTTTTATCAAAATAATAGAATTATCATTAAATTGTTTAGAAAAGTAATACATCTCAAAGGAGAATATTTGCAAAAATCGATTATTTTAATTTAAAAGCCTACACAACACCTGGATCCTACCACACAGACATAAAGACTGGTACACATTGCCAATGGCCAATGATTTAATCAAGCATGCCTTTTAATAAAGCTTCCATAAAGATCCGAGAGGACAGCACTGAGAGAGCTTCAGGGTGGGTAAACATGTGGAGATTCAGGGGGAGTATGGAAGTTCTGCACCATTTTCCCAGACCTTACCCTATATATCGCTCCCATCTGGATGTTCTTCCTTATGCTTCATCATCTCCCTTTCTATAAACCAGTAAATGCAAGTAAACCATTTTCCTGAGTTCTATGAACTGTTGGAGCAAATTCATTGAACCTGAAGAGGTCATAGGATCATCTGATTTATAGCTAATTGGTCAAAAGCACAGGTGACAACCCTGAAGTTGTGATTGCCATCTGAAGTGGGGCGGGCAGTCTGGTGGGACTGAGCCCCTAATCTGTGGGATTTGATATAGATAGTGTCAGAATTGAGTTGAATGATGAAATACCCAGCTGGTGTCATAGAGATTTACTTGGTGTGGAAAAATCTCTAGTGACAAGAAGTGTCAGAAGTGAAGCGTCTTGTGTGAGTAGTAAAGGAGACACAAAGGAAAGATACAAAAGGACAGAACTGTGTTTTTCCACTCAGAAAGAGGAAAGCTGAGGTTTTGCCTATACAAACACTAAGTGGGATATTTGCTATTTGGTTGATGTTAGATTCACTTCGGTGCATTAGTAACTTTCTTGTTGCCAACTCTTAGTCTAATTTAGAGAGTAAAGGAAAGAAGAATATCTACCCAAATAATCATTTTATCAATTCTAAGATGTACACATCTTGAGTTCCCTGGTGGTGTAGTGGCTTAAGGCTTCGGCACTGGCACCGTCGGTGCTATGGCCTGGGTTCGATTCCCAGCCAGGGAGCTACCCACATACCAAAAAGCTAAATTAATTAATTAATTAATTAATTAATTAAGATGTACACATCTTTTTCTCATTGTACCACCTTTAAAATTTAGATGCATGATACAGTAGTTGTGATAAGAAAGTGCTGTGTTCTTTTTTAGCAGGTATATTTTAAAAATTATGAATTAGTGCTATATTTTATTGAATATGATTCATTGCATCAATTTAAATTCCTGTGTATTTTGAAAACATGTTAATGGTGGGAATTTATATTGATAAATTTTATTATTTGACCGATCCTTGCAATTTCAGAATAAAATCTTCTATTTATGATATGCACTATATAATACACACACATACACACACATTCATGTACATATATATATACATACATACATATATATGTGTATATATATTCACACACACACACACACACACACACACACATATATATATATATATACACACACACACACACACACACTATATATATAGCATACATGATGTTAGGTACTTCTATAATTGATTTGTAATATTATATTTGCTCTTCTTTTCCTAAATTCATTTAGTGCAAGTCAGTATTTCCTTATACTAACCTTATCTAGTTTGGGTGTTTTGGTAGGCAAAATAATGATTGTCCCCAAAGAACTTCATGCTTTAATCCCTGGAACCTGTACATATATTATATTACATGACAAGGGTCAATGATGCAGATGAAATTAAGGTAGCTAATCGGCTGATGTTAAGAAAAAGAAATTACCCTAAATTATCCAGGTGGGCCCAGTGTCATCTTACACAGTATCTATAAGATAGAAGAGGGAGGTAAAAGAGACAGTTTTGGAGTGATATCATGTGAGGAAGTTTCAATGAGAAATTGCAGGCTTTGAAGATGGAAAGGTGTCAGGATCCAAGGAAGACTCTAGAAGTTGGAAAAGACAAGAATATGAATGCTCTCCTAGAGTCTCTATGAAAGGAATTGAGCCCTGCTAGCATCTTCATTTTAGTCCAATGAGACTCCGGAATCTGACTTTCAGGAATATAAGATGCTGAATTTGTACTGCTTGAAGCCACTAAGTTTGTAGTAATTTGTTGCTAATAGGAATAGGAATAGCATTGGGAAATGAATACAGGTGTAATGTTTATATTAATTTTTATAACACCGTGATATTTAACTGACCCTGATGCCAATTGTAAGATGCAACCTCTTTTATTATCATTAAAAATAAAAGTATATTGGTTAAACTCTGACAAAATGCTTTCTTATTACATTAAGATGCATCATAATTTCAAAAATGTTAACATATGAACAAAAGTGAATATTAGAATATTTGAAATGCAATAGTTGTGAAGTTTTTCTTTTTTTTTAAATTTCCTAAGGCAATTTGCATTAAAAAAAAAAGATTATCAACTTCTTGAAGATTTAGTAAACTAAACTTTGAAACCAAGTAGTATCATTTGGAAGATCAATACTTCAATATTTATAGATAATTTTTCTTCTTGGAAAAATACATTTTTGTCTGTGTAATTTGGACTGCATTATTCAATTATAATTTGTTTATAATAAAAGGAGACCACATTTTTTCTTTACTTCATTGCTATTTATTCTTAATAGAAATTTCTATTAGAAATAATGCTTCAGGTTTGTTTGGGTCAGAGGATAGTGTCTTAGTTTTAACATCGATTATGCATACTTCATAAACTGCTGGGACTACTTCATAAACTGCTGGGACACATAGAACTATGATCTGTTTCAACCCATTAATGCATGATTCTTGGACAGCTTAATGCATATGTCTTCTGGGTGAAAAATTAAAGTCTCAGGATAGTTGAATAGAAGGATGTCCTTAGTAATGAATAAAATAGTATAAAAAAGATAAGATATTTTATTACACATTTCTTACCAGATATATTTTATATAGTATATAATTTATTATATTCTAATTTATAAATGTGTATATAATATGCTATAGTATGTAGAGCAAATTGAACATCAAAGGCTCTTTCAGCCTGAGAAAGTCCTTAACTTCTATACCTTAAATAATTAAAAAAAACAGATAAGTGATCTTTACTTTTAAAACTCTAGAAATTTAATAAAATACAATCTATCATCACCATAACCATTATCATAACTACCATTATCATCTAACACTCCCTGATTTTTGCTTAACAAGCCTTGTGCTAGTTTGTATGAACAAAGCAGGCTGAGCAGATGGGACATAAATGAAAGTTCAAGGGCTCCTACTTGAGTGTCCAATGGGAATCACAGAGAGTTGCTGCTAAAAATCAGGGGCAAGAGGGATGACAGACTCCTTGTGTGATACCTTGAAGTCCTGCCATTTGTTAGCCAGGATCAGAAAACATTTAAAATGACTCCTTTGTCACAAGCAAAATGAAAATATTATGTTTGTTCCCTGTCTTAGATTCCTTGACTTTATAAATTTATAACTCTGCATCAGATTTTATAAACACAACATATGTTTATAAAAATCATCTTATCATCTTCATTATCCTATGCTATCTTTTTTTAGCTAAACAGTATACATGACAGGTCCCTCAAATTGTGGAGTATTCACAAGTTTGGCATAATGTAGGATCTTCATTCTCTCTCCCAGACCTTGAAAGCCCCTGAACATACTGACACTTTGTGGTCATTACATTCTCTCTGAAAACTTTATTTAATGTAGAAAGGAACTTAGACCAAGTGACCCAGGAAGTTGTTCTGTGATTTAATTGCCTTTATTGGCCTAATTAATTTATACAGCTTAATTATGAAACCACATGAGCACTATGGAAAGTCTGCAATGTAAGTATTATTCAATGACCGCCAGATAAAAAATGCACCAGTTGCTTTTTATCTAATTAACAAAACAAACCACAGAGATTTACAGTACAAAGTATGAATCCTAAAAAGAATAACTCCACTTCTCCTAAATTTCCATTGAACTGCTAGTAGAAATTTTATTTTATGTTTTTAATTGTATTCCTACATGAATGTTAAGAAGTTACCATATGTTCCAGTTATCTATTGGTTCATAAAAAGTCAACTCCAAACTCAATGTTTCAAAACAATATCAACCATTTTATTTTTATTTCTCATAGTTCTAGAGTTTACTGAGCTCAGCTAGATAGTTCTTACTCAGAGTTTCATGTGTTTGCTGTCAGCCACTGTAGGGCTAGGGTCATCTGAAGGCTCTCCCTCACACCTCTTGCACTAAGACCGCAAAGACTCAAACACATGGTTAAACTGGGTAAGTTGGGGCTTCTCAGAAATCTGAGTGTTCTTTCCCTGTGGTCTCTCTAGGACAGCAGCTTTGGCATAGCTGGACTTAAATGGTGGCCCAAGGCTTCAAAGGCTAATACACCAATAGAGAGAAAGCCTGACAAAAACTTTATGACCAATCCTCAGATGCCTCACAGAGTTGCTTCTGACACATTTTATTCATAGGAAAAAATTATGAAAACCCATTCAGATCACTGGTAGTGAGTTAAACTCCCCCTCTTTACGGGGGTCACCAAAATGCTGGAAGTGAATGTGAACTAGAAAAATACATTCTTGGAAATACAATTTACCATACCATCTTCATACCAAAACTTTCATGTCTCTATTGCAAGCAAATACAGGCTTGACTTGATAAAGGGGAGAATTTAGCTACATGTGATTCACCACAGAGGAAGAAAAGAATATATCTAGTATTTCAGGGAGGGATCCACAGCTTACAACAACTTACCCATACCCAAACCCTTGATATCTATTAAAGATAAAGGAAATTATCACTGACTTGGGATCAGTCATGGTCAAGGAGGAGATTGAATGCCAAGGAGCAAAAGGCAGAGGAGGAATAAGATGAGAAGAAAGATGAGGAGAAAGAGGTCAGGGAAAGGGAATTAAAATTATATTTTTAAAACAACCAAAAATGAAGTGGCCTACAAAGAATCACCAATCGGATGCGCTCAGACCTCTCATCAAGGCATTGGATAAAAAACTTACATATATTTAAAAAAAAACAACAATATATTCTCATCAAAGAGATCTGTATATGGATCTGGGCTTGGCAATTTTCTGTCTGTGAATGAGAATGAGAAAGTTATCAAACTTCTCTAAACTTTTTTCCTGACGGGTAAGTTGTATATAATATTCATACATATACTTTATGGTTATTGTGGAGATCAAATGAAACAATGTCTAGACCATCTCAGGCACTGAGCACAAAGGCTCAAAGAATGCTCACTATTGCAGCAAGAGATGTCAACTATCAAAACTGTATCTTGTCTTCACAGACACAACATTCATACTTGAAGATATATTAAATTGATACATTTATTTGGTTTGTTTTTTGGCTATTTATGGTATTTTTCTTAACTTTCTAGCTATATACTTTTCAAACAACTCTAACCATTAGAAAAATATTTTTATATCTGTTAGTGAAAGACCTTCCTCATTTGTTTTCAAAATAACTTCATTCTATTCTTAGATCACCCAATGTCCAGACTGTTAAAGGGTAGATTCTGAAATAAGTATTAATACTGAAGTAAAATTAACTTTAAGCTGTTTTCTTCTCTGGAATCTATGTTTCCAAGGAGAAGTAAGATGCAGATCTTCTCTGGACAGTAAAAGACCATGTGACAAAATGTAAACTGTACAAGCTTAGAGGTAGAAAGATTATGCATTAAATTGACAATGTGTTTGTAAAACTCCGTTTCAAAGTTAGTAAAATAAGTGATACTTATAACATCAACTGATTTTTAATGAATCAAATAAAATGTCTGGAAAATTTTCATTGGGATTGAGAGATAGATGATAGATCAATAGAGAAATAGGTGAAAGAGAGAGAGAGAGATGAATGGATAGATAGATAGACCTTCAATGATAGGTGGGGATTCATTTATAAATAAATTACATCCATCAGCCCTTAAATTCTGTGAAACAAAGTTCCAATGTGCTTAAATTGTGTGAAATAGTACTTGTTTAACTATGCTCAATATCTCTATAGGCAGTAAGCTCCCGGAAAATGACAAAGAATGAATCAAAAGCAACAGTTAGGAGAGTATGGTGAGAAGAGGAGGTCACTTTTCAGGCGATCTTTTATATGCCAGGCAATCATTTTAACATTCCTGCATGTAAAGTATTATTATTTTCACTTTACATAAGAGAAATTTAGTTCAGAAGGAATACTGTGTGAAAGAAATGCAAATACTCACATATCCACAAACACACACATGTAGCTTCTTTGTGGGAAAGTTGGCCTTGATTCACGTCTTTCGAATTTTAAAGTCTACCTAACCCCCATCCTCTCCATTGCAGTACCCCTCACTTTCAGAGAGTGGCATCATACCCTAATGTCTAATGTAAAAGGGGGGAATCCAAGTGCTATTTATAAGATTTCTGTTTTCTTCATGTTTTTTTGCTTTTAATGTTATAGTAAGTAAATGAGTGGAAAGTATCCAGCCATGTAAAAAAAAATAGAGGCAATTATGGCTGTATTTTTTTTTCCTGCTAGCCCTCATATAATATAAATAAAACAAAGCAGATAAAAAACAGTTAAATATTAACTGCAACATTTTCTGAGTAACATTCTGTGATAGTTGTATGATTAATTTTAGCCACCAGTAGCCACTAGACTCATGTGGCTAATTAGCATTTTGAATGTGACTAGTCTGAATGGTGATATTCTATAATGTAAGACACATAGATTTCAAAGGCTTAGTGTCATAAAAACAATATAAGATACATCACCAATATTTTATATTGATTATATGCTGAAATGATAATATTAAATTAAATATCATAAAAATTAATTTCACCTGTTTCTTTTTACTTTTTTAATGTAGCTTCTAAGAAAATTAAAATCATGCGTATGGCTCATGCTATAATTCTACTGGACAGTGCTGATCTAGAAGCATGCAACAGATTAGTTACTTCTCATATTTTTATACCAGAAAACTGAGACACAGATGTGTTAAATGGTTTGTTCACTCTCATTTAAAGCTGAGGGTGTAGGAATTCACCATCTCATCTTCAATAATGTAAGTATTACTATTAAAACAAAATCTTTAAGTAGAAAGTGACCTTAAATATAGTCTACTCTGATTACTGTATTTTTAGCATTTGAGGACATTTAGACTGGGGAGTTCACGAGACCATGTTAGAAGTAGAACCGGAATTGGAGTTCTCAGCCAAATGCAGTTTCTACTTTATGATTCTACCATTAAATGCCATAAGGCCTTTAACTTTCCTGTTTAATTTCAATAAATATGAACCACAAGTGGAACTGTACAGTGAATGATAAAGTTAGGCTCAGCTAATCCTTTTCAGGTAGAACCACTTTCTAAGTTATTGAACTCAGTGCCAACTCACTAATAAGACAGGGTTGTCATTTGCACACTTCAGCAACTTTACTCCCAAATGTTACGATTCTCTTCTCCAGCTATCCTGATTAAGCTATCGGAAGCCTAAATAAAACAAACTAACACAACAGTAAAAGAGAACATTTTGACTTTTTGCTATAAAACTGAGATTTCTTAGGCTAACTCACTTGGCATATTGAAAAGATAAAATGTACAAACCTCAGTTGGAGATTTTATGTTTCTTTAATCTTTAGATTATCTAGCAATTATTCTTCCCAATTAAGAGACCTAAAATTTTTGGTTTCTTTTACCATTTGTTGGGTAGAAGATCACTGGGTAGGTTATTAAATACTGCTGACTATGACCTCAGGAGATCAAAAATGTGTAAGTGTGTGTTTATCATTTTGGAAAACCCAGTAATGTTAAGATATACAGAGAGCCAGATTGCACAGTAACAGGAATTCAGGTTTGGAGCCTCAGTGGGTTCAGGTCCCTCTAGTCTTCATCAGATAAGCTGAATAAATGTTTCTGTGCCGTAATTTTTTCCTTAAAAAAAGTCAGGATTAAATGTTTTCTTCCTCACCAGTGCGTTGTGAGAATACAGTGTGACGATGTGTGAATTTATCTAGCGTATTACCTGACACAGCATAGGTCCTCAAAAATACTTGTTGAATATGAATGTGTTTGCATGTATACTTCCAGCTGCTTGTCTTTGGGAACATCACTAAAATTTGGTATTCATCTAAAAAGGATGAGGATAATAATGGTACCTTCATCATAGGGTTATTGTGAGCATTACACGATGTATTATATACATTTTTTCTAAGTATACGTATATAGAAAATATACTTAGAAAAATATTTAAGAATAGTATGTGCTTCATAAATGTTAACTTATCATCTTCGTATCACTACTATCTTTTATACATTAGTTAGGGCCTATTTGTAGAAAAAATACTATTTCCATATAGAAATGCAATATATATTGTAATATACTCAAATTCATAAGAATTTATATGTATCTATCACACAAGCTGGGCAAACTGACATTTGAAATATCTTTACCTTTATTAGTGAAACAAAAGTCAGGGGAGAAAATAAATTTAAGTTTAAATTTAAACTTCAAAAATCTAAATTTACCCAAATTGAAGAAGAAATCTATTTGCCTTCTGAAAGAGCAAGCAGTGGAGTTTTGGGTACCTTAAATTCAGTTCAACGAGTGATTTACTATATGGTCCTGGGAAAACCATTGTTTTTTTTCCCTAATTTACCTGTTGCAGTTTCTTGTTACACTATTTGGAGCTTCTGTTGTTCTTCATATTCCTAATATGTCTACAAGTAAATTATGTTCTGGGTCTTTATTCTTGTCAAAAAATTGTCATTATCTCTAACCCTCCTTCTAAAAGGACATCACTGACTTCATTACAAGCCTTCCCAAGGCCATTTTTAAAACCAAGAGTAAGACTGATTCATTATCTAATGGCTTTTCTTGAAACTGGAGTTGTTAATAGTCTCTATCATTAACTGAAGCAACATCAATTTAGAAGATATATTATTTATGCCAAACTAATCTATTTGGAAAAGGTGATACCAATGTTAACAATTTGATCAAATTAAAATAAGAAAAATGGCTTTTAACTGAAAATAAGTAAAATAGGGGAGGTTAGAAGTGCTTTTGGCTTAATACATAAATGTTATATGTCTACTAATACTTAATCTTTTCCAGGTGAAATTCTATAGAGCTTAGTGTTGGATAAAGGAAAAATTCTAGATGTGCTTCTTTAAAATATAATTGGATTGAAAATAACTTGATTATAAATAAATTAGAAGAAGTAATGAAATTGCCTTAAGTGTTTTAAGTAATTAAGCCACTGGGTCATGTATTTTCATTTGCTTAACACTAAGTAACTGTTCAGTCATTGAAATGGCATCTATTTCTAACCTTCCATGTTCGTAATACCCCTCTTTTTTTTAACTACAGGAAATTGGCTTTTTCTACTGCTTAAAGTCTATCCAGGAAATCAATTTATCCAGAGCTTCTCATTATATCAGAATTTACTGATTCATTGAAATAGTACAATGCTTTGACAACATTGGAATGACACCTTAATAATTGGACTTCACAGTAATGCAAAAGCTAGACCTTTGCCTGAAGGAATAGTAAAAGGTAGTTTCCAGAAGGTAGAAAGATCCTGCTGACATTCTCAGTCCCAAAAAGTGAGAGAGGGATGGTTATCTCTCAAACCACTAGAGTTTTATTTCTTCCTTCTACAAATTCATATTACATGTCTTTCAGATGGTATTCTTTGTATATCCAAAAAGACAAAATTATTCTTACACTTATGTAGCTCAGAGTCTAAATTGAGAAACAGACACTAAAAAAACATGTTTACATTGCAGTTAACTACAATTGTAATACTATAACATCCAAGTCATGGGGTCTGCTATGAAACAGATAGTGAGAAAATGTCATCTAGTCAGGACTGCCAGCAAAAATGCTTTCTGAATATGTGAGATTTAAGTTAAGATTTGACAAATGAATTGACTTTAACTTGTTGAATGGGACTGACAAATGTGTATAATCTGTGTGTGTTTTAAGTGTGGATGGCTTAACAGAACTGTAAGCAAAAGAGTCTACGGAAGATCTCAAGAGAGAAGAGTACATATTGCTCCATTTTTGGAGCACGTCTAACTGCAGTAAAGGAGAATGTGCTTTACAAAGATGTGGTGTCTAAAACAGGAGTATCCGATCTTTTGGCTTCTTTGGGCCACATTGGAAGGAGAAGAATTGTCATGGGCCACACATAAAATACATAGCTGATGAGTTAAAACAAAACAAAACAAAACAAAAACAAAAACAAAAAAAACAAAAGAGGTGACAAAAATTAAAAATCTCAGGTTTTAAGAAAGTTTACAAGTTTGTGTTGGGCTCCATTGAAAGTCATCCTTGGCCATGTGTGGCTCGTGGGCTGCAGGTTGGACAAGCCTGGTGTAAAAAGAAGCAAATATTAGGAACTTATTGCAATATTCCACAAGAAAGATTATATGAACTTAAACTAAAGCATTGAGAGTGTGTATGTAGAGAATCATACAGTCTGGAGTTAATCAAGAAGACTTGGTTATTGATTGGATAGGAAGAAGAAGGCCAGTACTGCTTGAATATAAGGAACTGAATGGGCTATGAAAACATATTAGTGACTAACATGAATGGGAAAAAGATGTGGTTTTGAGAGGATGATTATTAAATTAGTTTTAGTTATGTAACACTTGACATATCTAGTCTCATAAAACAAGAGACATCAGTTTAAAATGTTGCTTTTGATTTTAAAACAAAATCATTGCTGCTGACATTGAAGATGGCAGTTTCAAGTGGATCAGTGAGGCTGCAGCCAGATTAATGTCAGCTGATAATGAGTAGAAAGTAGAAAATGCATGTCATGCATGTAGACATTTCTTTCAACAAATTTTATTTTAAAAGAAGTAGATAAGACTGAAATTGGAAGAGGATATCAGGGTTGAATGATAATGTAAAAGGAAGAATGTGGTGTGATGCAGTGAATGCTTCTATTTTATTTTAATGGTGGAAAATATTAGAACATGCTTCAAGGATAATGCAAAAGATTTAGGAGAGAGAGAGAATGTGGTTTACTATATAGATAAGAGCAAGAATACATAAGCACAATACTTGAAATGATAGGGAACTTCAATAATGAGACAATGAAGGAGTGTTTGCAAGGTTCATCTCTTCCATTGTCCTAGAAATGCCAGTAGGTTAATTTTCCAAGGGGAAGAAGAGATAGTCCCTATCTCTCAGCTTCTATCTAATAGCTAGAGTGGAACACCAAAGACATTTTTCTAAAAACATTTTATTAATAATTTGTTTGTTTATCAATTTGCACTAATAAATGCCTAATTAAACTATTGAAGTCCAAAGAGGGAAAAAAAGAAAAGAAAAGCAGGCAGCTAAGAAGAAAATCAAGTCATTACTCATGGAGGTTAGGACACAGACACCTTCAGTGCAACTCCTAAGCCAAATGAAAGTGGAGAACTACGTACAAAGTACTAATGAAAAGAAAATGTGATCAAGTATATTACACAAGCTAAGTTGTTTTTTAAGTTAAATAAAAACAGAAGCAAATTAAAATAATTCAGGAAATAAAGTATCCATCTCAATAAAATCTATCATCAACCAAAACCAACAATGAAATATAAACTGAGAAATCACGGTTAAAGATGAATGACAGAAAATAGCAGAACTATGTTTGTAATGTTCAGACAAACAAAATGTAGAGGTTATTAATGTGTAAGGGCATCAACTAGGGATTCTTAAATACATAATAAATAAAAGAATATAATAATTGTAAATTCCTTTTGAAAGCATTAAAAATAAAATATAGATAATTCATAAATCAAAACTTGGAATAATGACCTTGAAAATAAAGAAACTGCATAAAAGTGCCAGGAATAATTAGGTATAATTGAATAGGGAATTGACTAAATATGTCTGGTAAGTATGGGTACAGAATGTAAACAGGTATAAACCTCAACAAACAACAACCATGGAAAAAATCAAAACCTCTAGATAGGAAGGAGGGTGGAAAGACTGTAAAATGTTAATTTCTTCATCTTTTCATTCAAAGATGTTAAATAATACTGTAATTATAAAATGTAAAAATTGAACAACTAAGAACATAATGATTTATATTGTTCATATAGCTTTATATTCTTTTTGTAATTTTGTAGGATTATTTTAGCAGTATTATTTATTCTAACTAAGAAATGTATATATGAATATACATATATAAATGTCAGCTATTCTTTTTTATTTCAACTTGCTACTTGATATTTAAGCAACAGGAAATTTAAAGTCCTTCATAAAAATATGCATGAAATTATGTTTGCACTGTGGTACAATTATATCTATGCAAAGACCTAGTAATTTCTTTCTCTATTGTTTAGACAATTTCTACATCTATTCCTACATCCACCCTACATCCACATATACAAAAAAAAAATCTAGAAAAATATTCACTTGATAAAAATGTTTTTTTTAAAGTGGTCAGAATGTTAATGATATTGTCTGTTTACACTTGCATGTATTTCTTGAATTATTTCACTGAGCACTTACTAAGCATTTCTTACATTATTTTCAAATAAAAATTATTATTTAAATGTCTTAATTTTAAATTTTTATATAAATATAAATTAATTAAACTTATTTAATTTAGTCTGCATTAATCCAAGTGGAAATTTATCACTATTTTTGATAAACCCAACACAATTTTAAAATAAAAAATTTAACAATCTCACAACACAGAAAAACATCACATAATTGATATGGTTCTGAATTTAGAATCAAATATTTGTATTCAATATTTGCTGTTCAATTATGAAATAAATTTTATAGAGAACATAAGGTAAAGGTAAACATTGTTTTGGAAATGAGCATACTAGAGAAAATGTAATGAAATTAATCAAAATAGTTATATTTTCAATTTTATTGGTTATACACTGTATTTAACTGCTTTCTGTAAATATGACTTTTTAAATATCGATTTATCTCTCATTTTTTCTTTCTCTTTTTCTCTTTTTACCATTCTTTTGATTTTTTTAAGATTTATCTATTATTCATATAATAGTTTTATAGAATCGAGTTTTACACATCTCAATTATTTTGTTATCAACTTTTAAATGTTTTTTGTGTGAATTTAATGCCATGTTTATTTATTTTTAAATTTCTTATTTAATAGAATATGAATTTTCTCCTGAGTGAAGTGTTAGTTTTATCCAGCAAGTATTGGTATTTAGTGTTTTTATTGTTGTTCATAATTTCTAAATAGTTTGCAATTTTCACAGTGAACTTCAATGAGTTCTATATCTTTGTATGGTGTGTGTGCATGTTTGTGTATGCTTCTTATTAACTTTTATCTTTGAAATATAACACATATTAAGAATTACAAAAATCATATGTGTACATATCAGAGACATAGAGTGAGCACATCTGTGCTTCTATTAAGTGGAATCACATGATATATAGTGCATGCATGCACCCACCTGTGTGCATGTGTGCATTTGCTTAACACTATGTAAGATTCATTGACATTGTTTCAGGTAACAGTAGTTCACATCTTAGCTGCATAGTTTTTAACTGTATGAATGTACTACAATTTATATATCCTGTTGTACATTTAAGTTGTTTCAAATTTAGGCTATTGCAAATATTGCAACTATGAATATTCTTCTACATGTGTTTTTGCACATCTGCTGCAGTTTTAATGGGTATTTACATAGCAGTGAAATTGAGTGGACAAAAAACATCCATATGTTGAACACTATTACATAAAGCTGATTCATTTTTAAAATGATTGTGCTAATTTTCACTTCTACCAACAAAATATTGTTCCATGTCCTCACTAAAGGTCTGCATTGTCAGTCTTCTTCATTTTAGCCATTCTGAAGGGTTTTAAGGAGTTAATTTGCATTTTCCTAGAGACCAAGTAATTTTTGTATGTTTATTGACTATTTGAATATCTTTTATAAAGTGCTTGATATTTTTAAAACTTATTTGTAGGATTCCTCAATATATTGAATATAGCTCTTGTCAGTTTTATACGTTGAAAATACCTTCCCCCTCTTCATGGTTTATCCTATCACTCTTCTAGTTATGTCTTTTGATGAATAAGAGTTCGTAATTTTGAAATCTCTCTGTTCATTGAGGGTTAGTGGTTTCTGTATCTTATTTAAAAATCACTACCACCGCAAATCAAGAAGGTACTCTCCGAAGGAAATTTACTGTTTTATTTAATTTTCTTTTCCTTTTAAACTTTTTAAAATTTGTATATATTTATTCTTATCTTTAACTAACATGTTATTAATTGTGTTATTCTATGGTCAGAAAATATATAATAACAGTTTTATTATATATTAATTTATTATATATAATTATATATAATATATAAATTAATTATATATAACAGAGAGGAACTTACTGATATTTTCTTAGTGGAATTTGAAAGATATCCAGCTATAATCATGTTATTTAACCTTCCCAAGTCACAGTTTCATTGAAGAAATTCCAAGAAAGCCAGGTTAAAACTTTGTTATAATGTGCTAGAGAAATGTGTACTGTGTTATCTTCCACTCTGCAGAATATATTGAGGCTTTCCTTGTGGCCTTAATTTGATCAATTTTAAAATATTATGTGATCACTGGGAGGATCAAAAGCATACTTTCAGTAAAGTTTTAATTGAACCTACATTAATAATTATATTTGTCATATCCACTTCAGTCTCATTCTTTTTTTCTTCATCCATCTAACTATTAATAGTATTTATAGAGTAACTCATAAGCACTAGCCCTCTTTTAGGCTCTAGGAATTAAATTATGTTCATTGTCTATAGTCCCTGACTATAATTCCGTGAGAATAAGATTTTAAAAATAATGAATCCTATAAAAGTAAGTACAAAGAGAAAAGGAGCATGTAAGAGAGAGGTGGGACCCGGTCTCAACTGACTGTGAAAATGTTGTTTATTTTGGAAGTGATGGCTAGTTTACTTTGAATAATGGGCAGGGTTACCTACATAAAGGTCCAGTTGAGGTAGTAGGGATGTCAATAGGCTGAGACTAAGTGCTAAGCAAAAGGAACATCATGATCAAAGTGTGCATAGAAAAGGAGTAAGATACTTGGGAGGATCTGAAAGAGGCAAGTGCAGCTCCAAAGTGGGGAGAGATGACACCGGAGGAAATCCATGAAGCAGATTACACAAAGCTTGCAGACCATGTTAAAAATGTTAGCTCTTCTCAGAAAAAAAAAAAAAAAAGATGATTTAACTAATAAAGTTTCACATGAAAACTCAAAGTGGCTTAAACAATAAAAATTAATTTCCTGGCTATGATTTATTTTTCAGGCTTGTGGGATAAGTGTTCTTTTATTTCTTTGAAAACTCACCCCTCATCTTGCCCCAACTCCCATGTCACACATTTAGCTCTTTTAGTTCTGTAATCAGGTTGGCTCCTGTGATAGGGACAAAGTATTTGCTAATGGCTCCCAGGTCAGCAGGGTTTTTCACAGTTGCTTATCAGAGAGAGAGAAAAACAGCATTTACCCCAACCATGTCATTCAAATTTCCCAATTTCTTTTACTTCTATTATTTTCTCCTCCATTAGTTTTTACATTGTATATGCTGACATTTTTATATGCTAGACAAAGATCATGGGGGGAAAATAACATCTCTACAAGGATAGTTCCTTCATGGAATATGAACATTTTCATTTAAATTAACCACATTCTCCATGTATTCCTATTAATGTCTCTTTGTACTTAAATCTAAATTTATTTACTATATTCAAATAATCTTAAAGTTCATTATGATTTATACCTAATATCAATAAATTGTATTACTTTGTTCTCTTTCTGTGTTTGCCATGAATTAAAAAAATACTGGCTCTATATATTTTTACCAAATTCAAGGAGAAAATTACAAGCTTTATTAATTTTAATCTGTAATTTGAGGAAAATAATGCATTTTATTATTGCTCACTCAAAGCGTGTTCCTATTTTTTATGTAAATGCTTATTTTTCAAGACTTCTTATATAATGACTTTCCTTTTTTAAAAATTTTCATTAGTCTCTCAGCTGGGGTACTTTTAAGACGGTTTTGTTTTTCAGAGAGGATAGACCATTTATTTATATTTTGAGGCTTGACTATCTGAAAATTTCATGTGGCTGTCTTCACACATAAATAACTTGGCAAAGTATGGAATTCTGGGGTCATAAATTCTTTTCAGAATTTTACTGATGGTCCATTACTTTTTAGTCCCTAATGTTTCAAAAGAGAAATATGATCCTAGTTCTTGCTTCTAGCCTCACATTCCATGCAACTCTTTGGATTACAGATGTATCTACGGTGAAGAGCAGGTCACATGGTCAAATTTTCTTCTATTTTCTTTGTTTTAAGTCACCTTTCTTTTTAAGAAGATTAATTGCATTTCAGCCATGACAGATCTACAGTTTATTTTTGTCAACAATAAACAATTTTTGAAAGTTTCCGCTACTTGGATGATTCTTTCAACTAGCTTCCATTGCAGATGAATTTTTCTACATCTTTGCAACTCTTAAGTAAGATCTGAAACCGAGGTGACAGTTAAAAATATATTTTTAAGCCTTGTTTTTACTCAGAAGTTTCAGTAATATTTTTACATTAATTTTAGTACTATTTACAATTATTTCTTAAAGAAATATTTGAATAAAAAATAAGAGCCTATAATTCTAAACCTAATTCAGTCAGTGATTCTGCAATGAACTAAATAAATATGATTGTCATGGAAAATATTCTGTTGGTCAATAATTGTAATTATTTTTAAAGATGATAATAGGTTCTTTCTAATTTTCCTCATAGGTTCCTTTTTTGTTTGTTTTTTAATTTGTAAGTTGGGCTTTTCATAGGAGAGTGCTTGAATATTATTTTGTCAGACAAGATTCAGTACCTGGGAGATCAATATGACTGATTTTGGGTAAATCCAAGAAAGTAAGATAGACAAGTACATGGAATTAAATCTTTTTTTTTTTTACTTTATGCATTGAGAACATCAGCCAGAATTCCCACCCAAATGGGGTTCCTCCCAGTGCTGCATTGAAGATATTGTTTCAGTAATTTTGCTTCTGCTTTCTTGTCCATTTTTGTATTACAATAGTCTCACAGCTCCTATCTTTCATCTGCTCCTTTCAACTTAAGGCTAAACTATTTTCCAGTGATTGTACTTTCATGCTTTTCCCCCAGCTTTATTGAGGTATAATTGACAAATAAAATTGTATAAATTTAAAGTGTACAAGGTGATGATTTGGTATATGTATAATATAGTGAAATGTTAGCCACAATAAATTTACTTAACATATTTATCAACTCACATAGTTATCTTTTGTGTGTAGTAGTGAGGGGTGGGACATTTAAAATCTACTCCATTAGCAAATTCAAATACACAATTCAATGTAAACTATAAGACAATGATGAGAGAAATTGAAGAAGACATAATTAAATAGAAAGCTATTCTATGTTTATGGATTGGAAGAATTAATATTGTTAAAATATCTATACTGTGCAAAGTGATTTATAGATTCAGTATAATCCTTATCAAAATTTCTATGGCACTTTTCACAGAAATAGAATAAGCGATTCTAAATTTTGTATGAATCCACAAAGGACCCCTAATGGCCAAAGCAATCTTGAGAAAGAAGACTGAATCTGAAGGTATCATGCTCCCTGATTTAAAACTATGTCACAAAGCTGTAGTAATCAAAACAGTATGATACTGGCATAAAAACAGACACTTGTAGACTAATGGAACAGTCAAGAGCCTAGAAAAAATCCCTTGCATATGTGTTAAAGTAATATTTAACAAGGAATCAAAAATATCCACTGGGGTAAGGATAGTGTCTGCAATAAATAACTAAGAAAATTGGATATTCATGTACAAAAGAATAAAAATGAACTCTTGTCTTGCAGTACTCACAAAAATTAATTTGAAATTTATTAAATATTTAAATGTAACACTTGAAAACATAAAACTCCTAGAAGAAAACATAGGGAAAGAAACTTCTTAACTTTGGTCTTGGCAATGATTTTTGGATATGACACAAAAAGCAAAGCAACAAAAGCAAAAATAAACAAATGTGACTACATCAAACTACAATACTTCTGCACAGCAAAAGAAATAATCAGCAAAATGAAAAGGCAATCAATAGAATCGGTGAAAATATTTGGAAACTATATATCTGATAATGTTTAATACCCATAATATGTAAGTAATTCATACAACTCAATAGCAAAAAAAAAAAATCCATTTAAGAAATGAACAAAAGAACTGAACAAAGATTTTTCCAAAGAAGATATACAAATGGCCAATAGGCACATGAAAAAATGCTCAATATTACTAATCATCAGTGAAATGCAAATCAAAACCATAATGAGATATCACTTTATACTGCTGGGTGGCTATTACCAAAAAGAAAAAAGATAAGTGTATGTGAGGATGTAGAGAAAAAGGAACACTTGTGCACTGTTGATGGGAAGGTAAATTTATACAGCTACTATGGAAAAGAGTACAGTGCTTCTTAAAAAAATTTAAAAAATAAAACTACCATGTAATTCAACAATTTCATTTTTGTGTATATAAAATAAAGAAATAAAATCACTATCTCAAAGAGTTATCTACATTCCTTTGTTCATTTCATCATAATTTATAATAGCCAAGACATGAAAGTAACCTAACATCGTGTCAACAGATAAGTGGGTAAAGACAGTTTATATATATTTCCATGATAGGAAATTCATCCATTTGGGTCAACGTACATGAACCTTGAAAGCATTATTCTAAATGAGGTCAGATGGAGACACAGAAATACTGTATGGTATCACTTATATGTAAAATCTCACAACAACAATAAAAAGTGGAGCTCAGTAACTGAGAGCAAAACAGTAGTTGCTGGGGACTGAGAATTAGGGGAAATGGGGAGATATTGGCCAAAGGATACAAACGTTCAGTTTTAAGATGAATAAATTCTGGGATCTAATGTATAGCATGTTGACTATAGTTAATAATATTGTATTGTGTAGCATACCCTTGGCTCTTTATAACAGGCTTCCAAGGTGCCTCTATGTCCTCCTCTAGGATACTCTGGTGACTGACCAAATAGCATGCAAGGTTTTTAGAACTTAGTCCTTGGTACATTATATTCACAACCTACCCACCTAGATGGCCTTTGCAACCACATATTCTAATCAACATTAAGGACATTTACCTAGGTGGTTGATATTTTATATTACAATGAGCCCAAATTATGAATGGGGCACCCAGGACTCATTAGGAAAGCTAGAAGAGAAAGAGAAGAGTTGGAGGGTCTTCATTCAACCTTCAGTGGGTTCCCAAAGCTAAAATACATTGAGATGATTATCTTTGATTATTCTTAATACTAACAATATTAAGAGAAGAATATGTGTTCACATCTTATGAAAGCAATTATTTAGCCACATTGTAGATGAGGAAACTGGGTTTCAGACACATATTTAGGTATCAAGTTTTCTGATTCTTGCATACAAAGCTTGTTTTTCTGCTATATATATTGAACAAGGTGCCGCTCAGCTTTGACACATTTTTTTAGTTATTTGATAACTAAAATGCTTTAATTAAGGGGAGAAAGCCTATACGCCTGCTTACTTTGTAGATGTTGATTATTGGGTCATTTGGAGAGATGTATGCATAAGGTTGACTTACAAAATTGGGAATAAAGAAAGACAACACTTAAGTAATCTCCTCACATTCATGGCTTACAACTGGGTTTCAGATAAAATATTATTTCAATAAGTAAGAAAGTTCCTTGAAGTATCTAAAATGGATCTACCTCATGCTGTTTTCTGCCATAGAATGAAACAGTTCTACTTTCAGCATAAAAAATTATTGTTACAAAGCAAGATGAGAATCCTTCTTGTAGAAAAAGAAAAACCTGTATGAACATTGGGGTACCTATATCTTTGCAGACTAAGGTTTTCAAATTTGGGGGGTAGATACCCAGAAGTGAGATTTCTGGGTCATGTACACCTGGAATCTATGTAATTTTTACTAACCAGTATCACTCCAATAAATTTAACAATAGAATAAAATCTGTTTCTTCCCTCACCAACCAAGACACTTCCCAGCATCATAAACAATCTGTGGTTATTGGTCAGTTCTGAGCTACACGTTGAAGTTAATTTGATTTTGGAAAATAATCTCTCCTCTTGTTAATTCTCTTTATTGTTATCTGTTCTAACCCCTCAAACATCACTATCCCTTCCTCATTTTTTCTCACATTGGTACCTCCACCTTGCATTTACAATTGTGAACTATTCAGGACTATGTGCAGTTTATGCAAAAATAAAATTTTAAGGGTAGAACTGGATGTGGGTTGTTGAGATCCTAATGCGGTATACAGTTGTTCATGGGTCTGTGGATAGCATGAGAATCTGTGATTAAAATTCAAGAAGCTTCCAGCACTTTTATTTAGTCCTGGCCCTAAAAAGTGGATGGAGAACTTCTTTTAGAGTGTACTTCACAGATGTTTTCAAATAGTTGTGAAATATATCAACTCTTTTTTGGATGAAATTCCAACCTATTTATTTTTAATTACATACTATTTCCATATTGGGTTATTTCTTGGCTTTAAGCTGGTCTCCATTTAAATATTATCTCATCTTAAAGCCCTTTCTTGACCAATTTATCAGAAGGGCTTTCCTTGACCACTATAGTGGGTTGAATGTTAGTCTCTCATTGAAACGTTCAATTGAAAGTTATGTCAATGTTATAATCCCAGAAACTGTGACTATGACGTTATTTGGAAAAAAGTCTTTGCAAATGTAATTAAGTTGAGGATATTGAGATGACTTCATTCTTGATTACCCAGCTGAGCCCAATGACAAGTGTACTTATAAGACACAGAAGAGAGGCCATGTGAAGGTGGAGACAGAGACTGGAGTCATGCAACCACAAGTATGGGACACAGGAAGCCACAAGAAACTGGAAAAGGGAAGGAAAGATCCTCCCCTAGAACCCTTAGGTACATAGCCCTGCCTACACCTTGATTTAGAATGTCTGGCCTCCAGTACACTTAAAGAATAAATGAATATTGTTTTAATCCACCAAACTCACGGTAATTTATTACAGCAGCCTTAGGAAACCAATACAACCACTCTATCTTAGATAATACTTTGTATTTTCTCATCTCCTTTATTTTTCTCTTTAGTGCATATCACTAGCTAATACTCTATTGTATGTGTTTTTGTTTGTGTGTTACATGCCTTTACTTCCCCTCATTAGCTCCGAATGGACAAGGACTTCATTTATTCACTTCTGTATCCCTAGTGCTTCAACACTAGTACATAGCAGTGATTCGTGATTTGAATATAAAAAGATCAAAGGAAGAAGAAAGAAAAAAGGAGGAAGAAGTGAAGGAAGGGAGTAAGCAAGGGAGGTTGTGAGAAGAAAGGAAGGAAGGAAGGAAAGAAGGAAGGAAGGAAGAGAGGGAGGGAAGGAGGGAGGAGAAAAGGGAGAGAAACACATGACTTGAAGACTCTTACTGAATCTTTAGGAGTCTACATTTGGATTTCTATAAGAAACAGAAAACAACTCCAGATGCAGCACAACGAACCCCTTAAGGCAGAACTGACCAGGAAGTGGGCTGCTTGGATTTGTTCTGTCACAATTATTGCAGGAAGGACAGGCATCGGCCAATGATTCTTGGGCGCAATCAGCAAGATCAATCGCAGCTGCTCAGCGGACACTGCTATTCAGTTTTGCTCCTTGCTTCCAAGTCACGCAGCAAGGACAGTGTAACAACATCTGCTTTCCCAGTGTCTCTCCATTATCCTTGTCATTCACACAGCCATGGTGACAAAGTCACTACTCAGGGACAGGCCTCAGGTGGGCTCTTTAGTTTAACAGGGCCAAGTGCAAAAAACTCATACCAGTGACACCATTTTTCAAAGCGAGTTGTCTACTCGGCAATGTGAAGAGGGACAAGGAATGCAGAGCTTCCATGGTGATGTGGAGTGGCCCTATTTTGCAAACCCTGCCAACACTCAACCTCACTGTCTCCAAATTCTGTATTTTAGACTGTGTCAGAGCTTGCTACAGACTGATAATTTTTAACTGATGTGACACCAAAATAATTTTTTATTTTCTGAATCAACAGGGTTTAGAAGTGAAGGGTGTTGGATTGAAAAAGTGGAAATTATTTAAAACTTGGAGGTCCTAAAACCAGGGATGCATCCCTAATAGCCCTGTTGATTTCTTTCAGTTGCTAACTATAAAACATAATTGTTTTAGGTTAAAAGATGTTATGTTCACCATACAATATGTAAGTGTATTTCTTTTCATTGGCTGATCTTTTATTTATTAACACTCATTTAATGACCTTTAAGTTCCCTGGTGGTGTCGTGGCTAGGCTTCGGTGCTCTCAACGCTATAGCCTGGGTTTGATTCCCAGCCAGGGAACTACTAAAATAAATAAATAAATAAAAATAAAAAATAAAACGACCTTTATAACAGGTATTATAGTTAATATCAAGAAAATTTATTTTCTATTTTAAGACTGAATAATATTCCATTGTATATATTTACTATTTGCAATAATACGGGGATATTATACTAAACAAAATAAGTCAGACAGAAAGAAAAAAATAACCTTGCATGATATTACTTATATATGGAATCTAAAATGTTTGGATACATAGAAGTAAAGAGTAGAATGGTGATTACCAGGGGTGGAGAAGTGAGAGATAATGGGGAAATATCAGTCAAAGGGCAGAAAGTTGAAATTCTAGAATGAATAGGTCTAGAGATAAAATTTACAGCATGGTGATTGTAGTTAACAATACTGTATTGAATATGGAAATTTGCTAAGAGAATAGATTTTGGGAGGTCTTATTGAGAAAAAGGTTAACTATCTGAAGAGATGGATATGCTAATGAGCTTCCTGGTAGTAATCATTTCACTATGTACACATACAGTAAACTCTTCATTAACCAGAACTCAAGGAACCAGCAGCCTCAAGCAAGCAGCAGAAAAAAAAAAATCCAACAAGTAATACTACATTTATCCAGCACGGCTGCAGGTTAACTGTGAGTCTACTGCATATGTCAGTATCATATTATACAACATAAATATATATAGTTTTTATTTTAAAAATTCATTTTCAAAATATTTAATAACTTGATACGTTTTCTAGTAGAGATTTGCACAGGTCTGATGGTTCAGATTTCCTCTATAATCCATTTTATTTTGATGTGGAGAGGCATCATACTGGAAAATTATTTTTTATTGCCTGTAAGCTAGTGGATAACATGCCTGAAATGTGATTACTGGCTGGTTGATATCTTAGGTACCAAAATAAATGTCAGGATTGTATCCTTCTTGTTAGTAGGTGAAAAAAAAAACTATTAAAACTATTCAGCATTTGTCAATTGCTAAAAACAGCCATGTGCATATGGCATAATGAAAGTGATGTTAATGCAGTATATATTGGGATATATAATCAGTAGATGAGTAAAGTATACCTTTTCTGGGTTTGTGGTATATACTTCTGCCAAAATAATGTTTCAGTCATAATTTTATACAAATATGTACCCACAAACTATAACTATATTGTGTTTGCTTGAAAATTTTCAAACATTTTGTTGTTTTTTTTTTTTCTTAAACCCTGTATGGGTTAATGATACTAGAACTTCATTTCCGCCATCTCACAAAATATAGGCAAGAGAAGTGCCAAGTTATGGCACCTGGAGTTTTATTGATTGCTTATATTCACAATTGGTTCAATCAAGGGGATGTAGAGGGTGAAAAATGACAAAAAGAAGGATAAACAATCAAACAGCCAGATACCATCATTAGCTCAATCTCTTCCTGTTGACTAAAGATCTTACTTCAGTTAACGAGGCTACAGATTAATGATACACAAACAGTTCATCCTTTGTCATTTTTCTAAGTAAACTTGGAGGGCAAAAAAGCCAACCTAATTATAAAAACTGATGAAAATTCCTAAGTATTTTCTAAGCATCTTTTAAAAACCTCAGTTATGTGAAGCCCAGATGAAATGGGAGCGGGACAAAACAGCAGCATATCTCAATGCACACTAAGCCCCTTCATTTTAATGAGGACCTGAAACATCTGGGCTTCTCCGATCAACTTGATACGTGATGTGAGGAACTGAAAATTAGGATCTGTACTGACAGCAGACTTACAAATCTCTTACACATTCTCTAGGCACCACAAGGTCAAAAGAGCTGCAAATCTTTGCATTTTTGGTATGATTATGAACTTGCTTATTCTAGTCACTTACTTTTTCTTTCCTATTAAAAATATTTTCTTAGTAGTTACAGTAGGTGCTTCTATGAAACAGTGTTAAAAGTCTTCTTCAAAAACACTTTTAGAAGATTGTTTTAACTTCTGAAAATATTGCTTTATGCAAATGAGAAAGCAAAATGCACACATATACACATTTATACACACACATACAGTCTTTGGCTGAAATTTCTTATATAAAAGGGGAAAAATTTTCTTCACCGGGCCAATGCCTTCTTATCTCTACTAAACGAACAGAGATGAGAGTCCAAAGCCTTCCTTAACCTGGCTGCAGCTGCCAGGGCCTAACCAGGCACCTTCTCCTGCCCTGCTGGCATACAACAGATTTACCATCCTTCTCATTTTTTTTTCCTTTTCTGTTTTCCAAGGGCCTGAGTCTATAAAATAAATGGACTTACTCTCTGTTTCCTACTGGGATACTGCTCATTAGAGGAAGCAACACAATGTCAAATGCAGGCAGTGTGAAAGATCAGGCTATTTATTCTGCACACTCTTCCTGCACCCACTTCTTGCCCTTCCGTGAGTACAGTTTGGACAATGTTATGTTCTTCTTGCTCCTCTTCCCAAGGCCTCAGGTGCTGTGGAAAGTTCCTTTTCCTACATCTGAGTGTTTTGTGAGCTCCAGCAACATTCCTTTCCTGTTTCTTTGGGCCCGTTAGCTTCCAATTTTGCTGATCCCTGAGTGCCTCACCATTTTATCCTGTTTCTCCAAATCTAGCTCATGTCTCTGTAAATTGTTACTTCACTAAATTCTATTCAGTTAATTACTTTCAGTTAATTCTTAATTCAGTTACTATGCCTTGTTTTCTGCTAGGAATTTGACCTATAGATTGCTTCTAGTAGTTTAGTGCATCTGTCTTCTGACAATATTTTGTTCATTCCTCTTACGACAGATTTTAGAACCTAGTTTAATAATCTGTTTATATGTTTTTCTTATACATCAGACCATGGGTTCCTTGATGGTAGAGATTACATTTTATCATCAATATGCCCATAGGAAGTTATACAATGACTACTAAATAAATGCATAATGAATGAATAAATGAATGAATGAGTGCATAAATTTGTAACTCCATTTAATGGTGGTCCATTTCAGCTAAAAAACATTAGCCATGTCAAAAGTCTTCTTTATCTGAGACTGTTGCTGGGTTTAAAATAACAAGATCATCACTGTGTGATACAAGTGACAGTAAGTCCAGAGGAAAGCAGCTTGATACCTGCTGCATCTGCTAGCATTAAAACAGAAATGTGTGCTCCAGGCATCCAAGCCAGTACCTGGGAAAATGTCACAAAAGAGAGAGATTAATGCCAGCATGTAATATTCCACAGGCTGTGAGTGGGGTTCATCCTGAGCTAAGTTCCACTAAACACCAAAATAATTAATATGTGTCTTCTACTTGTCATCTTCGTAGTTAAGCAACATAGAGGACATCTGTCTTATTCATGGGTTCCTGAGGAGTGGGGGACTCCCTCACACCAAACTGAGGGACACAGTAAAAGATTCAGAATGGCTATAAAAAATATTCTGCTACTGGTATTCCATCAGATAGATGCACAAAAGGACAGGTTGGTTCAAGTGCTACCAAGTGATCCAATTGGTTCAAAAGGTACAGTGTTTATCCCAATGTGCCACAACAAACCCCAAATGTTCTGAAAATCTTGAAACTGCTGACAAGTCTCAGTTGCTAACAGCAATGTGTTAATATACATAACTAGGAATTGCTTCATTTCCCCAGTCAGTAGAAGCTGTAGGCTGTAGTTCCAATGAGCACTCATACCCAAGGGCAGAAATGAGAACTTTCATAAGAAATGAGGCTTCCTTCTATATCAAGGCTTCCTTCTTTCCATCTGGTCTTGTGCATTATAGACATTACCCTTTCATAGCAGTAAGACAACGGAAGGCAGCCTAACTGGGCAGTGTCAAGATTATCATGGATTGATCATCAGCAATATTAAAGCAGGAACTCATTTAAACATGTAGGTGACATGTGGATTTCCCGCACACCACCATTCTCCTTCATTTCACTCTTAAAAGAATCTTGCTTTGGACAGAGTAGTCACCTCTCTCTCATACAGCTGGGTGCCACGTGGAAGTTCAGCTTATCTTTATCCTCAGTAGTGAGCTGCATTAGTCTAAATCTATGGTTCTCAACTAGGGACAGTTTTCCTTCAGGGACAATTAGCAGCATCTAGAGACATTTGGAGTTCTCACAATGAGGAAAGGGCATGGCAGTTACTGTGTAACATCTGGGGATGCTGCTAGACCTATCAAGCATAAGGCAACTCTATTAAAAAGAATGATCTGGTCTCAAATGTCAATAGTGTCAAGGTCTAAAGATAGTCCTATATTTAATGCCCAGTGTTGGTTTGGAAATGAGCGTATAACCCAATTCTGGACAATGACTTAAGAGGAAAAGTTGGGTATAATCTTCAAAGACAGTTCTTCCTTATTCATAAGCAAGAGCCATGAGAAGCAGAATAGCAGAATGGACAGAAACACCAAAGACCTGAATCCTTAAAGATGTGCTTTGCCCGATTCTAAAATTTTCCTCATCTCTCAACATCTGTTTATATGAGCTAAAGACACTGCATTTTGTTTCTGTTAGGTTCAGTTTTCTGTTACTTGCATCCACATACATCCTAACAGGAGCACATCTGCTTCATGTGATGGTTCAATAAGATTTATGTTGGCTCTGGGTATCTGAGGGTTAATGCAAAGAAAGCAAAAGACAGACATTAAATCCAGAAGCAAGAAAGATATGAAGATCCCACGGTCCTTGGGATAAGGTAATGCAGTAGAAGTAAGAACACAGAGGAGAGGAATGGAGAACAATAGGCACCAGTTAGTCATTCTGTCAAGGAAACGTTTTAGACAAAGCCCATTATTTTGGAGGTATTGTAGACAAAAAGACAAGTGGCATCCACACAAGTTCAGGATGAAATATGTATCTTGTGATTTCTTTAAGAGAGAGACTGCCCGTTTTTGGTTCTCACTTTAGTTATGTTTCTATTGTAAATTCCCAAAGAACCTTGAAACCAGCAGTGTGAACACTGGCAGCGCTCAACTGTGATTAGCCTCAGGCCTCTTGTTTCTGTCTTAAGAAGCTAGGTCCTGCTTTTCACTGGCCTATTCTGTCCCATCTTATTTCCTAAACAAAAAAAAAATTATTTCCTGTTGTCTCAATGATTTCCAAGTTGCCTATAGTAGAATTGTGGGCTTATACATCATTGTTCCAACTGCTTCAATCTTAGTTCAGCAAATTGTAGCACTATTAGATACTACCATATGTCAGTGACAGAGGGTACTTGAAAGCGTGGGGTTGCTTTAGTCAAAACAGCTTTTGGTAATAAACATATCTAACTGTGAGCTTATTTTTTCACCTTTTATGGTTAGACAATATTAAGCAGAACTATGGATAAAAATCTATCTGTACTTAAGTTTCATAATCCTAGAAAATAGCACCAGCCTTTATTTAATACCTGCCAGGTCATTTTCATGGGACAATCAGAAACAAAGTACAAATGAATATATGATCGTCTTGATGACATAAACAAACAACAAAGAATAAAACCTAGAAATGGTAGCCTAAAAATGTTTGAACAATAATTCACATGGTTGTTTTAAAGACAATCTTATTAGTAGTTATATTTATGAGTTTATTAGAGTTTATTTGAGCCAAACAGAAGACATGCCAGGAAGCAAGATCTCAACAGACTGAGAAAAATGCTTCGTATTAGTAGTTATGGTAAGAAGCTCCAGATTCTGTAGTGAGGACAGCACTACCCTGAGAATCAGCATCACAGGTGCTCATCCAAATTTTGCACTGACTAGTGAATCAATTTTGGGAGGGGGCATACAGAAAGTTTTCAGGCCTTAAGTTACATAAGCTTCAGGGTTTAGAGTGTATAAAGTCTTGTTAGTGATATTGTGATGTCTTCATTATGTTAGCAGCCAGAACAATTTGTGTGTGTATGTGTGTGTGTAATATGTATATAATATTTCTTCTGAAATAACTTTAGTGAAATGTACCACAAAGAAAGAGGAAGCTGGTTTCTGAAGAAGCAAGGCAAATTTTATATGTAAGTTTATATACAGAGGGTGCCAAAAATGTATACACATTTTTAGAAAGGAATAAACTGTATTAAGATGAATACAAGTAACATTAGACTTCTGCAATTACAAGAGGTGCTCTGAGTGGTCACCATTAACATGCAGACACTTCTGATTATGGCGAACTACTGCTTGAGAAACATTGACCGAAGTGTCCACTTACATCACTGCTCATGCCATTTCAATTTCTTCCCAAAGTACTGCCAATGTCACCAGTTTTCTACGGTACACCACATCCTTTAAGGTTCCCCATAGGTAGAAGTCAAGGGGTGTTAAGTCAGAATAATGTGAGGGAAACTCAAACAATGTTCTTGAATTTCAAATACCACTTGAAAATTATCTTGCACCCCTCGAATGACAACTCTGCTTCCACCATTATCTTTTACTGTCCTGCCTGTCACATGGTGACAATAGCATTTCTTTGATTGATGCCATCTTTTGAGTGAAAGTCATACTACATGTTGCTACCACAATTAAATTCAACTTCGAAAAGTAATACATAGATAACATCTCTTAAAATGCATACATTTTTTGGCAACCCTGTATAAAATTATGTATTATATATACATAATATATAATTGTGTATAAAATTTAGGAAAGCAAGTAGTATTTTCCCTTTTAGTAGCAAAACTCTATTTGTGTACCTCCTGCCTTTATTCTGTCTAGTTACTCTCTCTACTCTGGGGAGATGAGGTAGTTTCTATGATTGGCATATTTGACACTGATAAATGGAGATACTTGGGTTCAAGCTGCCTATGGAATACTATTTTCTTATCTACTTTTCCTTTGGAGGCTCCACAGCTTATATGGAGCATCCTGTTCTGTTCCAACAATGCCTGTGATTGATTGCTTATTTTAAGAATTCTGTTAGAAGATGCAACTGAAGCCATCTCCTCAAAATTGAACTTTTTTAGTAATAAACAAGGAACTTCCCAGACAGAAGGGGCTAAAGGAAGCAAGCTGTGCTCTAGAGGCCTCCCCAAATGCTTCTCATAATGGAACTGGTGGCACCTCCCAAATGCACAGGAATATAGTTGTAGGTATACATTCCTAATATCATTTAAAAATACTTAGAATGTATACTCATAGTTGATTCTAAAGTCTTGATTGCTGGAAAAGTTGTGGCTATAGCACTAGCCTTGTGAAAAATCTAGTCATCTTTTTAATCCTCTTTAGCAATGGAAAAGTAGGCACATAAAAACTTAAAATTAAGGTAATCTCAATTTGAATGTTCCCAAAGAACTTTAATCAGGACTAGAAAAAGACATTTAATGCTGAGTCTTCAAAAACTGGACTTTGCAGTCAAGAGAGTCACTAAGTGCGATGATTCAAGAATCGGCTAGGAGAAAAGGGAGAAATGGAATAGGGACTCTATCACAAGGCAGTTTCTCATGCTACGGTGTGTATAACGAAGTACATATGGCAAACATGACTCAGTATAAGCAATTGATTCAAACATTCTCATTTTTATAAAAGCAGAGGTTTTTTGTCTACCTTTCTTAGGTTACAATCACACTTCCTCATTTAGCTGGCCTTCAACTTAAAATGACCTGTAAAATAAGCTACAGTCATTTCTATGAAAGTATATTGATCAAGGGAGAAATTAAATATATAAAGAGGTGTGGGGGAAGAGTTGGGAAGAGAGAGGTGTCATTGCGACGGTTATGCAAATGTACGTCTGTAAAATAATAGAGGTAAGGTCATTTTGTTAGTACTGTTAATTCTAAATACATGTTACATTTTAATCAAACTACCTACTTCCTACTCTTTCCTGAAAAATTTACATTCTGACTACATTTCCAGGGCAGTTAGAATCCAGTTAAGCTCTCAAACATAGTAAGTATCAGGAAATTGTCCTCAATTATTCATGTTAATTATGCTGAACTAAACATTGTAGATAGGAAAATGTATTTCCCACTGAAATATATTTGCCTTAGAGAGATTTCTAAATTGATCAGAGTCTCCTTCTCTTATGCTTAAATGAAAGGGACCCTAGGATGGTCAGAAATGCATGTAAATGAATTGATTTTCAGCCACTATCATGCTTTTTTAGCACAATCAGCATTATCTGAATCAATTATGTATTTTCCCCTCATTTCATAAATAATCATAACTAAGCCCTAGTGCAAAGCAATTATCAATCATTGTAGCACACATCTATTTGGATTATGTAGAAAAAATATTCTTTGGTTGCATTTTACTTTTGTACATACTTCTTATCCAATATAATGAACTTCATAGCCCATAAAATACATATTATTCATTTGTCTATTATTATTTCACAAATTAATTTATTTATTCTACCATTCAAGAAGCAATTATTGAGCAATAACTAGATATTGCATATTGCACTGGGCAATTTCCTTTGTTTCGGATTACGTTTTCTGTTTGCTTTTTATTGGTGTTCTTCTGAAGGCTTCCAGGGACTAAGAATTGTGCTAATTGTCATCCTTATGTGATAACACCCTATCATAATTTTATCATTTTTTTTCTAATTTAACCTATACCTGCAATCCCATTTGCAACCTCACCAATTTCCTTATGCTGACCCATTCTCTTTATTTTTAACCTATGGAATATAATAACCCATGGGTATTATTTTAGGTACACATTGGCTTTAATGTAGTAATTGGTACTGTGCTGTCTCATTCTGTTTTCTACTTTTCCACTGTACATAATGTTTAATATGGATTTGTTTAGCTATGTGATATTCAAGGTGTATTCCATTTCTTTTTTATTATTGAGGTATGATTAATTTAAAATATTTGTATATGTTTAATGCTCCCATACTTACTACAGTACTATTTATAATAGCAAAGACATGGAAACAACCTAAATGTCCATCTACATGAATGGATAAAGAAAATATGAGATATACATAAAAGGTCTGATAATTAAGTTCACAAACTCACCCTAGAAAAATTGCTACATACCTGAATATCATTATGCTCACCTTCATAGTACTCCCCTTGAAAAGCTATGCACTAACATCACCTAGTTCACCCTTCGAAGCAGTTTTGGAACTCTTTTTCTGGAATGGCCATCAGAGCTACCTTTGATATCCTGAATGCCATCAAAATGTCTTCTTTTCAATATTTGCTTTATCATCAGGTAAACAAAAAAAGTCATTAGGAGCCAGATCAAGTGAGTAGGGAAGGTGTTCCAATACAGTTATTTGTTTACTGGCTAAAAACTTCCTCAGGGATAGTACCATGTGAGCTTGTGCATTGTCATGATATAAGAGCCATGAGTGGTTTTAGTCTTTTTCATGCAGCCTTTTCAGCACTTCCAAATAGTAAACTTGGTTGACTATTTGTCCAGTTGGTACAAATTCATAATGAACAGTCCCTCTGATATCAAAAAAGATTAGCAACATCATTGTGACTCTTCATTTGGACTGCCAGAACTTTTTTGGTCATAGAGAATTGGCTGACATCCATTGTGCACTTTGATGCTTTGTTTCAGGGTCATATTGATACACCCATGTTTCATCATCAGTGATAACACAGCCCAAAACATCGTCTTGCCTCTCCAAAAGGTCTTGGCAAACTTGTACTCTCCTTTGCTTTTGTTCATCAGTGAGCTCCTTTGGGACCATTTTTGCACACACCTTTCTCATGTCAAGATTTTCAGGCTCTTGAGCCATTTTCCTGCTCGAGCCTGCTCCTACCTCTTTGGAGTGTACTTTCTCTTCAATAAACTATCTCTTTGTTTCACCTCCAAAAAAAAGATTTTCAGTCAAGAATTTCTTAACTGTTTCTCCATTGGTGTTTACTTGTTCTGCTATGCTTCTCACAGTCAGTCAGACGATGATGATTTTGATGCACATTCAGCAAATTATTGCAATGTTTCCATCAGTTCTGCTTGTTACTGGTCACCCTGACCTCTCTTCATCAGTGACGCTTTCTCTCCCCTCAGAAACACCTTTAATCCATTTGAACACTGCCATTTTTTTGTGGCATTATCCCCGTAACCTTGGACTAACATGACCCTGATTTTACTTCCACTCTCGCCAAGTTTAACAAGAAATTTCATATTTGTTCGTTGCTCTAATTCAAGTTTCAACATTCTTGTGATGGCACACAAAAACACACAACAATAATGAACACCACTGAACAAGACACTGCCACCCATCAACACAAACACAGCTGTGAGACTCAGATATACCAAAGTTATGAAACTTTATTGAGTTTTTTGTACAATGCTGCCAACGTAAGTGCACTGTGGTAAGTTTGCAAACTTAAGTGTCAGACCTTGTACAATGAAATATTATTCAGCCCTAAAAAAGGAATCCTGTCTTTTGCTGCAACATGGATAAACTTGGAGGATGTTATGTTAATGAAATCATCCAGACACAGAAGAACGAGTGTTACATGTTGACACTTCTACTAGAAATCTAAACTATCAAAATGTACATTCCAACATTTTATGTGAACACCAAGGTTGACTTTTAACTCTGCTTAGAAAAAACAAGTCTGAGATGAAGTCCTGGTGAATGCTCTCTTGTGTCAAGGTTATAATATTTTAGGATTACACAGATAGAACAGAATTGAAAATACTCTATTTCATTGTCTAAGAAGAACCAGATTCTTTTTTTTAAGATTTTTTATTGTTAAATTTATGAGGGTGACATTGATTAGCAAAACTTACACAGGTTTCAGGTGTATAATTCTATAGTGCATTGTCAATGTGTCACATTATGTGTACCAATTGATCTCATTCATTAAACAATCTACCAGCATTATAAAAGAATTTCTCTTTTTCTACTACCACCCCAGAAGTTGACCAACCATTTTCTCCCAATATGAAATTGAAAAGGCATCTCAGTGTTAGTTTCATTTGTATTTCTATGATAATCAATCAAGTAGAACATCTCTTCAGTTGATTTTAGCCCTTCTAGTATTTTCCTTTATGGCAAATTATTCACTCTTATTATTTGCCATTTCAATTCTATCAGATCTTTTGTATTTTTATTGTTGGTATTCTCAAGTTTTTTTGGTTATTTGTAGGCACCAGTGTGTCACGCAGCTCATTTTATTTTTTTTTTCAGAGAATTAGGGACTGGCAGGGGCTGTTCTGGCAATGTGGAATTCAGGAGTGTTTATGAGATTTTTTTCTCCAACAGTCTTTGAAACAGTCCTCCTGTTTGTAAACTCATTTTTATTATCACTTCCAATGGTAACGTGTCCTTCCAAATTATAACACCTTGTTGGAGAGACTTTTCTGTGAATGATGATATATGAAAATAATATGATCAAGAAAATTCTTTAGGTAACTCCATAATGATATACACAAATAGCTATAATATTATACAAAATAGAATAGTGTACAAATTCTGAGAGATTTCCTAAGTCATTTGGGGGACTACAAAGAAAACTGATTATTATTATTTTTTAATTTTATTTATTTATTTTGTGCGGGTACTTCCCTGGCTGGGAATCGAACCCAGGCCACAGCGTTGACAGCCCCGAAGCCTTAAGTCACTACACTACCAGGGAACTCCCAACAGATTATTTTTATAATCCCCAAACCCCTTATTTTGTCAGACAGATAGTAGACTCAAAATATTTTTGTTTATTGAATGTATTGGTATAAAAATTAAAAAAATAAAAACATCTACAATTATATCTAATTCTATAAACAATATACAATTCATTATACTTTTTTTTCTGATTGAGTCTGAACAATATTAACGTATCTGAAAAAAAATCTCTTACTTTTTCTTTACTGGAAGTTCTGAAACTCAACAACAACAACAAAAATCTCTCAACAAAACTTCAGCATTCAAAAAATAGAAGAAATGTTCTGGTGTTCAAGGTTCACTGATGTACCCTCTCTAAATTCACTCAGTCCAATTATGTGCTATCCTAAATAAATTAATCATTAGAATCCAACTCCTTCAAGACATTGCCAAAGAGATAGTAAAAGAATAAGCCTGGCGGAGCAACACACACTCAGTTCCAAAAGCCCAGCTGTGCCCTCCTTTTTACCAATCTATCAACATTAGATCAAATAAGAATAATACTTCAGCATGGGAAAAAAATGGCTAATTCAATGTCCCATTTTGCCCTACAGAATACCAACAGCTCACTAGAACCCCATTATGACCATATCCTTGACAAATTTCTACCACTATAGAAAAGAACCAGAACATACCTACTGCAGGATTAATAGTTTTACTGCATGCCTTGTCATTTTGATCTAGTTAAATTGTGTGTCACTAAAACAGATTGACATTTTGAGAAATCTTAACCCAGTGAACATAAAAAATATCAATTAAAATGTCAAATCCTTATTTCTAAACTCAAAAGGTATAGTTTTCAAATGTGATTTCATAAATATTTCAGATAAATCAACTCCCCTGTATTTATACCTCCCCAACAAAAATGATTTTCTTTGATGTTGTGGGAATGCAGGTTTCTGGAAGAGACTTAAGTTCTCAATGGCACTCTTTATAGGTAAGTATTCAGAAATATCTCTGAGAAACTGATAACTCAGTGAAAGATAATTAAGAAACAGCTTCAATATTAAAAAAAATAAAATAATAAAATCTTAGTATTTGGGCTCAGAAAAAGGCCAGGAGGGTCAGGAGTATAGCTGAGATATTTGAGTACAGAGGATATGATCCCCTTTGTTTAAAATATAAGCAAGTTTCTCTTCACTGACTCTCACCTTGCCGATCTCTCATCTTTGTTTCCATAATGAAAATTGACTGTTTTGTTTGAGCCCTCTTAGCTGGTAAGCCAGACATTGAAATGTAGATCTTCCTCAAGTGATAGATGCAATATATGAAGTTGACCTTTTAGAGAAATTTTCTGAATTTATCACTTAAATTGGGGAAGTTGCTGTGATAAGAATTTAAAGCAAGATTATTGGGCTGGTGTAAGCAAGAAACCCATTGAATACCAGGTCTGGGAGTTCAGTAAGGGTGGGTGTAATCTTTTGGGAGCCTATAAATCACACTATGATCAGTGCTGCCTACTTCTCTTAAAAATAGGGCCTGCTCTGATGGCCAATGCCAATGGTCTCAGCAACTCGGTGGAACAATCTGCCTGAAGCCTCATTCCTCCTACCCTTTCCCTGAAAGGCAGATGAATTAGGTGGAAGAATGGGTTTCCAAACAAAGCTTGATTACTGGAGAGCTTCAGTCCAGGAACTTCAGGTTCATTGGTTAATGTATAATCATTATTATCCACATGGAAAATGGTGACATGATTCTGAACTAGTGAGCCTGAGGACCAGAATAATGTTCTCAAAGGGACAGTTGAAGCCTGGGGCAGCTGATTGGAATGTAGGAGAATAATGTGTTGCTATGCAGCCAGGCTTTATCCATTTGTCATCACCACACAAGGGAAGAGCGTCCACAAGAGCCTGCCAGGCCCCTTAGGCACCAGTGGCTTTCTCTTACATTGAGGTTGAAAGATGATACAAAACGATAGTTGTCCTATATGTTATTAATAAATCAATTCACCTTTGTTTTAAACAATCATAATTTATTAAGCACTGATCTGGGGTCTCAGTCTACAAATAAGACTAAAATAAATCTGAATCCTGAAATAGTGCCATTTTCTGGGGATATTGATAGTTATAATAAAACAAGATTTTCCTTATAATTTATGAAAAAATTGAAACATCAAAATTAATAGAAATTTTGAGTTTATTAATATTAAATATAAAATTTAGAGGGAAATCCTCATATGAATAATATAAAAAATATTAGGAAATATGTTTAATGCATTTGGTGGTGCTAGCTAGATTATAAACCAATCCAGCATGGAACACACAAGATCCATGCTACATGCAAACTGGTACAGTGTTGAGTCTATTTCTTTTTTTTAATGGAGTCAAGGTGTACACATCCACTTTAGCCCATGGAGATATTTTGTAGAAATAATAATAGTAACACATTTCAGTACATTCCATTACATTGCACCCATTATATTTTATTATTTTATATCCATCACATTTTATTTCATTTTGTTAAATTATGGACATGTCACACTAAGTTGATTTAATGACCCAATAACATGTCATAAGCTGCCCTGCTCTAGAACTTATCATCCGCCTCTTCTGTTTGATAACATGTCACTCTCCTGTCATAGGGTCATTTATAAAATTTCAAAAATCTCCGTAAAATGTGATTTGTTTTACAGAAGGTACAAGATTGGAGAGTATCAGAATCCAAAGGATTCCTTATTTAAGAGCTTCTTCTTTAAGAATCCAGCCATAAACTGAAATTTCTTGAGTGTTGTGAGCAGAGGTGATAGTGGGGAGAGTAAAGGGGTGGGGTGAGTGACAACATAAAAGCCAAAGCTGGGTTCTATCAACTAACAAGTGAAAAACACTATTACAAATAATGTCATTTCATTATGAAGATTTATCTAATAATAATCCTGCTCTGAGCCAGTGCTCTTCCCTAAATACCTATTACCTGAACTGTAGCATAGCTATATCCTCAGATGACCAACTGGAGTTGACTTACCTATCACTAGTAGGCTACCCTAGGCTGTCCTACCTCTCCAAACCATTACAAGAACATTATATTATAATGTTAACTGAATTGTTATTACTTATTATTTGTTTATTTAAGGGTAAGGCATTTATCAACAATTTCTCTCCTACTATGCTGGTGTTCACATAGTAGACATGCAAACGAGATTTACTCATTAAGCAGTCTCTAAATTATGCACTTCCACCAAACCTGTAACCAACCCAAGTGATGCAATGCAATTGATGAGATCATTTCATTTTATTCTCATTCTGTTCTTATTTCATGCTATTCTCTTATTTATATATATATATGTGTGTGTGTGTGTGTATGTATGTGTGTATATATGTATGTGTGTGTATATGTGTGTGTGTATATGTATGTGTGTATATATATATGTGTGTGTATATAGATGTGTGTATAGATGTATGTGTGTATATATGTATGTGTGTATATGTGTATGTGTGTATATGTATGTGTGTATATATGTATGTGTGTATGTATATATGTGTGTGTATATATGTATGTGTGTGTATATATGTATATGTGTATATATGTGTGTGTATATGTATGTGTGTATATGTGTGTGTGTATATATAAGTATCTGTGTATATATGTGTGTATATATGTGTGTGTGTATATGTGTGTGTATATATGTATGTGTGTATATGTATGTGTGTATATGTGTGTGTGTATATATAAGTATCTGTGTATATATGTGTGTATATATGTGTGTGTATATGTGTGTGTATATATGTATGTGTGTATATATGTGTGTGTATATGTATGTGTGTATATGTGTGTGTATAAGTATCTGTGTATATATATGTGTGTATATATATGTGTGTATATGTATGTGTATATATATGTGTGTGTATATATGTGTGTGTGTATATGTATGTGTGTATATATGTATGTGTATGTGTGTGTGCATATGTGTGTATATGTATGTGTATATATGTGTGTGTGTATATGCATGTGTGTATACATATGTATGTGTGTGTATATGTGTGTGTGTACATATGTATGTGTGTGTACATATGTATGTGTGTATATATATGTATGTGTGTATGTGTGTGTGTGTGTGTGTGTGTGTGTGTATAAATATATATAATCAACTAGTTATTTAACATGTATTCTGGATATCTTGAAGTTATCCTAAATTAATTACTTACAAAATAGGGCTCATCATTTTCCTCTCTGTCTCTAATTCTGTTCATGATCCCAGTGTGTGAACCAAAAAAACCTAGGAATTACCCTTGTCACCTTCCTTCCTCTCACCTCTTACCTTATTCACCAGCAAGTTTGATTTAACCTCCAACATCACTCAAAGTCATCCACTTCTGTCTGTCTCCACCAATCACTCCCCTAGTCCAGGCTAACTGCTGTTTCTTTCCTGGATTGCTTTTTATACACTCATCTTGTCCACTTGCCTCCACTCCAGCTCTCCTCCAGCCTGTTCCTCACTTCGTTGTCAGTGTTATTATAAAAACCCTTTCCATTATTCTGGGGGATAAAAGCACCAAGTCCTTAAAATGTCCTATGTGGTGATTTTTAAACATGGTCACAAATTCTTTGACAATTCTCCCATCAGGAGCTGGAGTTGACGTTTCCTCTTCTTGAACCTGGTTGAGTTTGTGACTGCTTCACCTGACAGAGGACATTAGAAGTAACACTATGTGGCTTCCAAGACTAGCTCACGTAACATCATGCAGTTTTCTTGTTAGTGGAGCACTTGCTTTGAGAGTACTAAGCTGACAAGTAAGAAGGTGGATGACCTTAAGACTGACATCAAAAGAGGCTACATGTAAAAACTGTTTGAAAGCCTCAGCCGAGATATTATTCAGCAATCCAAGTTCAGTTGCTCAGTATAAGAATGAGGAAACTGTCTTAGAAGTAGATTATTCAGGCCCAGCTATTTCAGCCTTCATTCATTCGGATCATCTCAGACATCATGAGGCAGTGAGAACCATTCTCACAATGCCTTTTCCAAATTACTGATACATAATATTTTTGAGCAAAATAAAATGATTATTGATTTATGCCACTAAGTTATGAGTGCTCTGTTATGCTGTAATTGATAACTGAAATAACCGGCAAGGTATGGCCCATATCAAGCTATTGCGTTTTATTAACACCATGTTCATGGTCATTCTCTCCTCTCTACACATAAAGGCAATCTCTCTAGCTCTTGAACTTAGAGTTCTTCTTTGGATCATAGGTCCATGGAACATGGGGCTGATTTTGTGTTTTCCTTTTTTCCATTCACCTTGCTAAATCTTCACGACATTCAAATTCAAGTAAAAAGATCACATCCTCATAAAAACTTTCCCTTAGCTCGCTCACTAGTTTATATCCCGAAGAAGTATTTAATAGGCCATGAACCTCCTTTTAGCAGTTGTCATCACTACAATTTTATATTTATGTGGTTGATATCCAGATTAAGGTCTATTTTTCTATTCAAGATTTAGCTTTAAGGGAGGAGAGATTATGCCTATTTGTTCTAAGTGTTGAAAACTCAATGTTCAAAAGCATATCTCCGGCAACTGTCAGAGAGTCAGGTACATGTTAGGTCCTCAGCAAAGATTTTAACTCCTGGGGTATAAAGTGTTAAGGAATGTTCAGAGAAAAGCATGTATTTGCCCATTCTAGGAGGGAAATATGGAAAAGAAAATAGTACATGTGGGAGTTCTTGCTGCTATTTATCAGATTTACTTTGCCCAGTTCTTTGGAAAGCAAACATACTAAGACTGGAGAATAAAGACTAGTGATTATTCTTTCCCAAACCTACTCACTTTCATAGTTTAAGACAATGAGCTATTTTGGATGTTCAGGGAATGAAAAATGAAAATTATATTCATTGGGCACTTGCTGCCATCTCAAGAAATCCTTTTATCAGCTCCCCAAAGGGTTTATCTCTATATTACAGATGAATAACAAACTCAGAAAAGTAGATAATGTATCCATTGAAGGCTGACCAAGCAGGAGAGCTAAAATTTTTCTAATAGCCTGTTTATTTGTGCTATACCGTATTGGTTCCTATTCAAGAGGCCAGCAAACAAAGAGAAGAAGAGTATGTTCATGTGATCAGTAAAAAGAATTACAGGACTTTAGTCCCAAAACCAGCATGCCATTGTCTTCTCCTGTAGCTCTGTAAGAAAGTCAGAAAAGGATTTGGGGCCAGGGAATGGAGGGTAGAGGGGAAATGAAGTTCATAATGGTATCTCTGATTATAAAATGAAAATACTGAAATCTGGTATTTCTACAACATTACTATTTTCTTGAGTAAATCTAAGTAGTATAGCACCATCTATGCACACAATTTTAGTAGGAAAAAAAGTACCCTTAAATTTGTGTTATTTAATGAAGAATGGTACCATTGATACATGTATGTCAGATAAGAATTATTTACAAGTTAAATCACAAGTTAATTCTAACTGAAACATAGTTGTAAAGAGTCATGTCAGCACAAAAATAAATCTGATAAACAAGTGCCCACTAAGTAAAAAATTTTTTATTTAAAATGGCTTCTAGATACCAGTACAGAATCTTTCAACATTTAACCAAAATACTTGGAAAACAGAGAGAAAAAAGATACACATTTAAGATGAAAACTACAAATAACAGTGAAATGGTTATCAGAGTCAAAGAATATTACTAACCTGCAAGGCCAAAGGAACTGATTGGAAGCTCCGTCTGTGTCCACCTCATTAGAGAGAAGGCAAAGTCAGGACTTAGAAGGCACATAGCCAGAAATTTGATGAGCTCCATACGTGTGAAACCCAGCTCAACACCCCAAGCATCCAATAACAATACTACCCCACTATTCCCCTATATTGCTGGTGGTTATTGAGGCAAAAACGGTGTCCTTCATTCCATCAGAATCTCTTTTTATAAGGAATTCGGCGGAAAACAAATGAGAAGACTGACATTGGTAGAGTCCCCACAATTAATGGTCTTCGGGTGGCAGAGAACAACAACAACCACAACCGCAACCACAACCACAACCACAACAACAACCAAGAGTCCTGGTAGCACTGCATGAGTAAAAGTAAGGTTGTGTGTGTGTGTGTGTGTATGTGTGTGTGTGTGTGTGCGTGTGTGTGTGTTTTGTTTTTATGTTTTTTGGGGGGGGGGGTTGGTGAAAGGAAGCAGGTTTTTTTGCTTTAATGTATTTTAACTGCTAAGAATGCCATATATAAAGAAAGTGAGGCAGAAAATATTCCATCTTGAGTCACTAAAGACCACACTAGATGAAAATTTGAAACTCTCTGCTTTTTCCTGGGAACGGGAAACTGGCTGAGAGATGTGCCTACATCTACCTAGTTTCTGGCTGCAATTCTGCGAAGATGATTAGAGAAGCACCAAATGCACAGAGTGAGAGGCCAAGGGCAAGCCACACACGTTTTTTGGCCAGTATAGTGTCTGGATGGATTTCTCTCTCACTCTCTCTGTCTTTACCTGGAGAATGAGTAAACAGGGCAAGTCAGCATGCAGAGAGACTACATGACAAGGGAAAGGTAGAGAATTCTGAAAACTAAGAGGAGTAGCTCTAAAATGATCACAGAAAATTTTAGAGAACAATTTAATATTGTCAATGGAATGTAAAAACACACAGCCTCAAAGATAAAAGGACAAAAAGTAAATTTTAAAAATGTAGGATTGAAACAAAATCAGAAAAATATAAGAAAACTGGTTAAAAATATTTTCATGTATTTATTAACCATTTGTATTCCTCTTAGGATGAATTATTAAAGCAAAATATCTTTCCATTTTTTATAAAAGTACTTTTATTGTTATTAATAATATTCATTTATTGTTTTGTGAAACTATTTTTGTATTCTACTAATATAAATAACAAAATTTAAGACATGATAATCTGTTATAAACCTATTAAGTAAAGAAACCTACTGTTAATGCTGTGAGTGTATTCTTCAGGTTAGCGAAGAAGTTTAGGAGAGAACTGCTAATTTTAATTGTGTGACTTTAGACAAGTTACTGACCTGTGAGGCTTCAGTCTCATTACTTGAAAAATAAGGAAATCAGTATTACCCAATTCAAAAAGTGATGCATGTATTAAGTCAAATACATTCTCCAGAAGTTAGCAAGATTTAAATAGCAGTAATCATTACTTCAATCAAAATGTTTCTTACATAAATACCTCTATGGTTTTCCAGCTTTATTGAGATACAACTGGTACGACATTGTATAAGTTTAAGTTAGCAGCATGATGATTTGATACACATAGGGTTAGTAAACACATTCAAAATCTCTCATAATTACATTTTTGTGTCTATTGAGAACATTTAGGATCTATTTTCTTAGAATTTTCAAGTATTCAGTATTGAATTGTGTTCAATATTAAAATAAGTATTTCAATAATTCAAGTATTAAATTAACTTTAAAGTACAGTATTATTAACTATTGTCATCATGCAATATATTAGATCCCTAGAACTTATTTGCCTTCTAACTGGAAGTCTGTAGTCTTTGATTAACATCTTCCCATTTCCTCATCCACAGTCCCTTGCAACCATCATCCTACCCTCTATTTCTCTGAGTTTGTTTTATGTTTTTTTTTTTAATTTTTAGATTCAATGCATAAGTGAGATCATAAAGTATTGGTCTTTCTTTGTCTGACTTATTTCACTTAGTTTATTATACTCAAGGTCCATCCCAGTTGTCAGAAATGGTAGAATTTCCTCCTTTTTATGGCTGAATAACATTCCATTATATAATATATATGTATCACGTCTTCTTTATCCATTTATATGTCAGTGGACACTTGGCCTGTTTACATGTCTTGGCTATTGAGAATGTTGCAATGAACTTGGGGGTACAACTATTTCTTAGAGATAGTGATTTCATTTTCTTTGTATATATACTCAGAAATGAAATTGCTGGATCATATTATAGTTATACTTTTAATTTTTTCAGGAACTCCTATACTGTCATCTGTAGTGGGCTACCCCAATTTGCATTGTCACCAATGGTGCACTAGGGTTCTCTTTTCTCTACGTCCTCACAAGAACTTGTTATCTTTGATTTTTGACAAAAGCCATTCTGTCGTGTAAGAGGTGACATCTCACTGTGGTTTTAACTAGGATTTCCATGATGATTAGTGATGTTGAACACCTCTTCATGTACCTGTTGCCCATTTATATGTCTTATTTAGAAAATTGTCAATTCAGGTCCTTTGCCCATTTTAAAATCAGATTATTTGTTTATTTGTTGTTCATTTTCCTTTTGTTTGTTTATTATCTCGAGTTGTATAAGGTTTGCAAATATTGTCTCGCATTCTGTAGGTTGCTTTATTCTGTTTTGTTTGTTTTTGTTTTTTGTCTTTTATTTTGTGTTTGTTTTTTCTGTACAGAAGCTTTTTAATTTGATGTAGTCTCACTTGTTATTTTTTGCTTTTATTGCTATGCTCTTGGTGTCATAAGCAAAAAAATTTTTGAAGAACAATGTCAAAAAGATTTTCCCTATGTTTTCTTCTATAAGGCTTGTGGTTTCACATCTCATATTTAAGCCTTTAATTCATTTTAAGTGACTTTTTGTAAGTGGTGTGTGACAGTGGTCTAATTTTATTCTTTGCATGTGCATTTCTCACCATCATATATGGGAAAGACCATCTTTTCATTGAGTATAGTTAGCTTCCTTGTCAAATATTGGTCAAACATTTAAGTATGAGTTTATTTTTGGACTCTATTCTAGTCCATTGATCTGTGTCTGTTTTCATGCCAATACCATACTGTTTTCATTACTATAGCTTTGTCATATAGTTTGAAATCAGGACATATGGTGCCTCCATCTTTGCTCTGCTTTCTCAAGTTTGTTTGGGTTATTTAAGGTTTCATAAAATTTTTGAAATTTAGAATTTAAAATTTTGTGACATGTAGAGTTAGGTTGTTTATTTGAGATCTTTCTATTTTCTTGAGGTTAGCATTTATCACGATGAAGTTTTCTTTTAGTGAAACTTTTGTTGCGTCTCATGTTTTGATATGATGTGTTTTTGTTTTAATTTGTCACAGGATATTTTCTGATTTCCCTTTGATTTCTTTTTTTGCTCCATTGGTTTTTCAGGAGTGTGTTGTATAATTTTCATGTATTTGGAAATTTTTCAGTTTCGCTGTGTTGTTCATATTTTTATACCAGTTCAAAAAATAATAGATGCGATTTTTTGGGGGTGGGGGGGTGGGGGATAGTTCCCTGGCCGGGAATCGAACTCAGGCTGTGGTGTTGAGAGTGCCGAAGCCTAGCCACTACACCACCAGGGAACTCCCTTGATAGATTTGACTTTAATCTTCTTAAATCATTGTCTTTCCTAATGGCCCATTACATGATCTATCCCGGAAAATGTTTTATGTGCTTTCCAGAAGAGTGTGGATTCTGGTGCTGTTGGATGGAATATTCTGCACATGTCTGTTAGAGTCATTTGAAATATAGTGTCACGCAGGTTGACTATTTACTTACTAACCTTCTGTCTGGATGAACTATTCAGTGCTGAAAGTAAGGTACTGAAGTTCTCTACATTTATCGTAGTGCCAATTCTCCCTTTATTACTGTTAATATTTGCTTTTACTATTTAGGTACTCCAATGTTGAGTGCATATATTCGCAATTTTTTAATATCCTCTTGATAAATTGACTCCTGTAGGTTCCTGGGCAGGCTACAATGGTTGGTCCCAATCCACAAGTGGACATACATAAGTCTTCCTTGGTCCCTTGGGGTATGGTACTGGTGACAGAATTATTCTCATGATCAAAGAAATTAAGAAAACTTTATGTATGTATGTAACTAAGTCCTTAGGAATAAACTCCGTTTCTGGGTTTATATCTGGGACCACAGTTAGTGAGGCATCTATCTGGGCCTGAGCCTGCCTTCTCAGAACAGCTCTCCTGGGACTGCAACAGAGTTTCACAATCTCCTACCTGGAACTCAAAGTGCCCACGAAGTCACTTTTGTCTGTGGATGGATGCAAAATTGTTGTTGTTAGGGGTGGAAAATGTGTGCAAGGTACATCTTATTCAGCCATTTTTCATATGTTTTGTAATCAAATTATTCTTACATGAATGTTCTCTTTATTTTAAATTAGCACTTTGCTGTGATTGTTTGTATATACTTAAGTATTTTTCAGTGATATGATTTGTTATAGTTGCTTCACATTTCATTAAACAGATAGGTATTCATTATTACTTGTTCAACTCAGGCTTTGTTTACTGAGTGAATACTATGTTTAAACACTTTCCTAGATATAGAATATAGCAGTGATTCAGGAATTAAGAACAAAAATAAATAAAACAAAAAGTCCTCCATCCTCATAGAGCGCACATAATAATATAAGAAAGTAAATTTATTAGAAATCAAAATAATAAAAATGATAGTAAGAAGAAATAGTGTAGAGTTGACCATTTTATAGAGAAGAACTCATGGATACGATGTTTATGGAGAGATCTAAAACAAGTGATGGAGTGAGTCATGTGGATATCTCAGATGAAACAATTTCAAGCACACGGAGGTTCTTAAGCCAAAAATGTCCTCAGTAAATTGGCCAGAATCTTTGGAGACATGTGTGTAAGAGGTAAAGTGGTGAAAAATGAGTTCACAGAGGAAGAAGTAGGGTATAGTATGTAAGCTCTTGTAAGGATGTTGTTGTTTTACTAAGAAATAACATAGAAGTCATTGGAGGCAATTAGACCCTCCAGCTGCTAGTTTAAAAATAAATTTGAGGAAGACAAAAGAAGGCCAATTAGGGTACTACTGCAATAATCTACCTAGGAGGTTATGATAATTTATACAATTTAAGTAGGTTAGAATAGTCAGATTTTGTATTTATTTTGAAAGTAGACCCAATAGAATATGCTTAAGTCTTAAAGATGAGATGTGAAGCGTTGTGTATAAAAAAAATAAAATGAGGTAGGATTGGGTTTAGAGAGTGTATGAAATAGACTACAGTGCTTTGAATAAAGACACTAAAAGAGTGGTTTAACAAAGAAATTAATTTTTATCTTATAGAACATTTGAGGGGAAAGCTACGTAAGAATGGAAAGGCATTTCTGCTGCAGGAGTCATTTAGGGACCCACACTCCTTTCAATCATATTGTTGCACAATTTGCTAAGAAGTTGTCTTGTCACTCATGAGTAAATCTGGCTTACTTCCATATCGCAATTCTGTCCCACAGTAAAGGTGAAAGAAAATTCCAGAACAAAGAGCTTCATCTCTAAGGAGACAACCTGAAGGGAACCTCCACTGACATCCTGGTGCCCTAGTTTTGTCTTATATAACAGTTAACTGAAAAAAAAAAGGATAATAATACAAATGCAGCTGACACTGAAACAACATGGGTTTGAACTGTGCAGGTCCACTTATGTGTGAATACTTTTTAGTAAACACAGAAAAAATTTTGTAGATTTGTGATAATTTGAAAAAAAAAAAACTCAGAGAGACCATGTAACCTAGAAATAGTGAAGAAATTAAGAAAAAGTTATGTACATGGTAAATGCAAAATAAATATGTATTAGATACTAGTCTACTTTATCATTTACTACCATAAAATACACACAAATATATAAATGGATAAAAACTTATGCACACAGACAGACTATACATGGCACCATTTTTAGTCAAAAGAAATATAAGCAAATATAAAGATGCAATATTAAATCATAACTGCATAAAATTAACTGTAGTACATACTGTACTATTGTCATAATTTTATCACCACCTCCTGTTGCTATTGCAGTGAGCTCAAGTGTTGTAAGTATCCATTTAAGACTTCGCATGATGCTAATCTTCACGAGAGCAGTTTGTCTCTCCAATAAATTGCACCTTGCAATAAAAAGTGATCTCTTGGCAGTTCTTGTGTATTTTCCTTCATCTTTAGGGCAATACCATAAACCTTGACTAACACCATGGGACCCATCCAAAGTGCCAGTAGTGATACTGGAAGTGCTCCCAAGAAACAGAGAAAATCATGTCATTATGAGAAGAAGTTGAATTGCTTGATATGTAATATAAATTGAGGTCTGAAACTTCAGTTGCTCACAATTTTAAAATAAATGAATACAGTTAGAACCATTATAAAAAAAAAGACAAGAAAATTTGTGAAGCATCACTGCAACAATGTCAAGAGGCACAAAATCCTGCATTTTATGCAAAATGCCTTTTTATCTTGAATTGAAAATGCAGCTTTGATTTGGGTGCAGGATTGCTATAAGAAAGGCAAACTTATATATAGGCTAATATGATTCAAGAAAAGGTAAAATCATTATATGACAACATAAAACAAAAGAAAGATGAGGGACTGAAAGCTGGAGAATTTAATGACGGTAAAGCATAGTGTGACAATTCTAGAAAGAGGTTGGCTTAAGAATGTCAAGATAACAAGAGAATCAGCTTCTGCCGACCAAGAGGCAGCAGAAGTTTCCAGATGCCATTAAGAAAATCATTGAGGAGGAAAGATATGTGCCTGAACAGGTTTAAATGCAGACAAAAGTGCACTGTTCTGGGAAAAAATGCCACAAATGACATTTATCAGTAAGGAAAAGAAGCAAGCACCAGGACATAAGGCAGAAAGAGAGAGCCCAACTCTACTTTTTGTGTAAATGCAGTCAGCTTTATGATCAGGATTGGCCTTATTTATAAAGCTGCTAGCCTGTGAGCTTGGAAGGAAAAAATAAACACCAGCTGCCAGTTGTTTTGGCTGTACAAGAAGAAGGCCTCGATTATGAGAACCCTTTTCTGGATTGGTTCTATCAAGGCTTTATCCTTGAAATCAGGGAGCGCTTTTCCTGTCAAGAACTGTTTTTTAAAATTCTTTTGACTTTGCACAATGCTCCTGGCCACCCAGAACACCATCAGTTCGAAACTGAAGGCGTGAAGTGACTATTTGCCCCCAAACCCTGCATCTCTAACTTAACCTCTAAGTCAGGGGGTCATAAGGACTTTTAAGGTTCATTACATATGGTACCCTTTGGAAAGGATTGTCAATCCTATGGAAGAGAATCCTGATAGAAAATCATGAGAATCTAGAAGAATTACACCATAAATGATGCCACTGTTGTTATAAAAAAAGAAAACAAACAAACCATAAAAGCTATCACACTCAGAAGTCCTGCTTCAGAAAACTGTGTCCTGA
>PVJL010008795.1:0-42500 GCA_004026885.1 Lyroderma lyra
TTAAAATGGCTATTCTGCCCAAAGCAATCTACAGATTTAATGCAATACCCATCAAAATCCCACAATCATACTTTCGTGAAATAGATAAAAGAATTATTAGATTTATATGGAACCATAAAAGACCTCGAATTGCCAAAGCAATACTACATAAAAAGAATAAGGCTGGTGGCATTACACTTTCTGACTTCTATTTATATTAATCTAGCAGTTTTAAAAGAAGAAGCCAAGACATGACTTGGACAGAAACATCTGTACATTTGTCATCAAACTGTGAGTATTCTGAATCTAAGATTCCAAAGAGGCCTTGGTATATACGGAGTAATGAACATATCCAAATGTGAGCTTGTGTGCCTTCAGATCAAGGTGTTAAATGACATTTTTTGCTGCTGTCAGTAATTTTCAAAATTTATACTAGTAAACTTGATCAGTGACCTGCAAAATTCATCCAAAAAGTTACCTGAAAGTCCTATAAATTATAATATCTAAAAAATTTCTCTGGTTTTTAGAAGGATAGTTTGGCATACAAGGGCTGTCTCGAAAGTATCCAGCCATGTAATGTGACAAATAGAGGCATTTATGGCTGGATTTATTCTAGACAGCCCTCATATCCATATGGCTGTCTTATTAAAAAGAAATCTCTCCCATCATCTGAAACTCCATGTAATGGTATTAACGGAAAGACGCAGCATTGAAGATGGTTATCAGTATATTGGCTGATAAAATCTGAGATTCGATTTCAAAGCATAAGTCGACAAGAAATTGACTTTCAGTCCCCTTTTGCTCACTAGCTAATTCCTTAGGTCATATATTCTGGCTTTGGCAAGTTGTTCTACAACAGAAAATTCTAAATCTGATTATCAGCTGCCCCTCAGAAGACCATTAACTAGCCAACTTAATACTCGCTCTGAATAACTGAAGGATTTTTCTCAAATAATTTAACTTTCCTATCATGTACTTATTTATCTACTGAGTACCTCTTTTTGCTGATAGTTTTATCCTGCGGTGTAATAATAGTATGGAAGAAGTACTATTTACAAAAACTTAGGGGAAGTAATCATGATGCCTATTATTATCTTTCTAATTAGTATCTATCATGTTGAACCATGTGAAATGACCATTTTCATAATGGGCAATTGTATATGGTTCAAATTGATGCCAAATTGTGTGTAGATTTTTAAAGATTGGGAAATAATATTTTTATTAATGGAGAATCACAAATCATATGCACTTATATTCAAGTTCACATATTGATAGATAATTTGAGAACTATTCTCAAAAAGATTCAATACTGAATTTTATATTTCAAGTTAAAAAATAGCCATTGATTTTATGATGTTTACACTCTGGCTCTGTTGTATTGTCACATTCTTTCCTTCATGCCAAGTTGCATGGTGGTCTCAAGGTACTGTCATCCTGGGATGGATGTGGGAAACATAAATAAACGGGAAGTCAGGACACGCGACCCACGTTTAACCTGAGTAATTCTATTTCTATAAAGAGTTGCATGTTGAAGTATAATTTTCTGTGAAGTTAAGTGTTTTGCAGCTTCAAAAACACAGTAACAGTGCAATAGATATTTGGTGTGTTTGCTAGGTGTGAGGTATCTAAAGCCTCTACACTCATCTTTTCCAAAATCTTTTGAATCTGGCAATGTTGTCAATTCTTAAGGAAAAAGAAATTGAAGAAATAGGGGCAGTGGGGGCTTTGAATTGGGTGAACCTTATATTCCTGATGTCATCATTTCTCATTTTGTTGTATATGTGTTATTGTTGGTATAAGTAACTCTATTCTGAAGTAGAATCTGAAAATTATTCTGTTGTATTGATTATTCTGTTGTATCTCCTGGATGCCTCAGGAGAAATAAAAATCATAAAAATTACTTGAACAATTTTTATAAAATAATGTCATATTAACCAACAAAAATCTAGAAGAAATCTATAATTTCCTAGAAACATACAATCTACCAAACATGAGTCAAGAAATAGAAATAATAAACAATCTAATAACAATAAACAAGAATGAGTTAGTAATAAAAAATTCCCAACTACAACAAAGCAATATTTATCTAATAAACATTTTTTTTTTTACTTTTTGTGAATAAAAAAGTTTTCTAATAACCCTATTAAAAGACAGAGGTAAAAATAATTTTCATAATTTTATTTAACTAATAGAGTCAAATTTTTTTTTTATCATTTGAACATGTAATTAGTAACAGGTAAATTCTCAGACTTTTCACAATTTCTGATTTAGCTCTCTGTTCCAATAAAACTTTAGAGGTAGACTGGAATTTGATATTAACCTAATTTTCATGTCACAAAATTAAATTCTCCTTTTGATTCTCTTCAGCCATTTAAAGATGTAAATACCATTCCTAGATCATGAGCCCTAGTAACAGCGATAGCAGGCTGGGGTTTGTCCTTTGTTTCAGTTTGTCGACTTCTGAGTGCACATATTAATGGGAACAAATTCAAAATAGTTTCAAAAATCTAACTTGATTACATAAATAATTTAGTACTTAATAATAACCAGTAAAAACTAGGTTAGTATAAAAATCCAAACTAGAGATAAACTGGAGAATTCCATGAATTATCACTTGATTTATGAAAGAATGCAAAAGTGAATACATTGCTTTAAGATTTTGACATTATTCCAGAAAGTCACAAGTCGCCTCCCTTGGAACCCTTCTCGGTTCATTTCTGTTAAGGGTCGGCTAAATAACGCTAATATAACATCTGGTATCTTTTTAGCACGGTTAGCGTGTGGTGTAAGTTTTTATTCTCTAGATCTACTCATTGTAGTTGTTCATTTTGGAAAATCATAAGTATATAATTTCCCTTCAAGTTTACTCATATTTTGCATCAAATGATCTGATTCTATAAAAAAATTTATATTCTTGATTTTTAATTCATATAGCTCAATGTTGTCAATATTCATAGATACAAGTGATATACAAAAATATTTCTAGGTAGAGATGTCAATATCCTATCACCCAAAAAACTTAAAAACTTTTTTTACCTTTTAATGACCCCAAAATATAGAATAATTACCAATATATAAAGTGTGATAGTACATAAATGAGCCTTTTAGCACCACTTATTTAGCTCCCTGTCAATTCTTGGTCCAAACAAATGAAAGAAGTTAAACATTAAATCATGCTTTAATTTTAATTTTGAACTTTTAGAGCCAGATTTCTTTTTAAAGACTAAACTGATTTAAAATTGTCATTAAAAGATCATTTTTCTTTATACCAACTATTTCTAGGGTTTAAAAGAGTCTAATAAAACCTTATAGATTAATTAGTCATGACCTGAAGTCATAATTTAAAATATTAGAATATTATGTTAATGTATTATTACATCAAAAACACATTTAACTGAAGTCTAAATGAAATGGATTATGCTCTATTATTAGAACTTTGGAATAATATCTTCAAAGTCATTGCACAATGTGCCATTTTCAAGTACTAGAAATGTCATTTTCTCTTATTCTTGGGATTAAGTGTATGATTCATTTCTGCCTACCTTATTCTATGTGTAAATTCACCTTTGTTTCATAGCTGTTTTGGGAAGACATATTAAATCAGTTTTCTTCTTTATTTATTCTCATTATCCTCTGGCTTTATGTTAGATTTTGAGTTGACCTCGAACCTTCCAGCTATATAGGTTGTTGTACTTACTACAAAGTATTTGTTGAGTAAAGTTTGGTTTTTTCCAAAACCCATCCCACCTACAGCTTGACTTGCCTAGGGTCCTCCTGTATGTGCACAGTGATGGAAACACCTTATGCTTTATTTTGTTCTTTTTTTCTTTTGCCTTAACTAAAAAGTAAAAGAGAGTATGAGTAGATCACAACATGTAGATTGTGAAATGGGTTGCTCTTTGTGTCAAAGGAGATAGGTTAGGAGAAACACTATACACATTGAGTCAAGGCAGGTCTGTAGCTTCAAACAGACATGCTTAATATTGACTCATAGAAGTTCAGCAGTTCTATGGTGGCGATACTCTGCAGACTAAATGAAAGTGTATTAGTTCTGTTGAACACAAGAGTCTTCCAAAAAGACAACTTGAATCGTCAGTCAGTATTGAGAAATGGTATTAACATCTAAGCTAGACTTAGATAAAGATAGACATAATACCACTTGGAAGTGATTATTTTGCCCAAACCACTGGGCATTAGAACTATATAACTTGAGACAGGAAAAATAATTTATGTGAAATATAATTTATCTAAAAATACACTTTAACTTTTGAGTGCTATTTTTTTAATCTCTCACTATATAGTAAGTTACTTTAAGATCAACACTATAGCTATAATGAAACAATATTGGCTAACTTTAAAACAAGAAAAAACTTTAACTATCAAGTAAAATGCTATAATTCATGGCAGGCCAATTCTCCCACTAATAGAAATGAGGGAAAATATGGTATATCACAACCATCTTATAGTAAGGCTAACAGAGAGCTGTGGAAGCACTAAGGAACAAAGACACACAATTCCAGAGAGCAGAGCATAGGAAAACTCTCACAGTAAACTAAAGGTCTGCAACCATCCTTGGAGGATACAAGTTACATAGCGATTAAGATTTCTGTTTTAGGTCTACGATAGAGAGTCACAATTGAGGAGAAACCAGAAAGGTTTGGGGATTATAAAGGCTAAGGGGTGTGTGTGTGTGTGGGGGGGGGAGGAACAAAACGAAACATTGAGGCTCAAGGAACCTTAGATGTACTGCTATTTTAAAGTAATATCCTGAATTCTGAAGATGTGTGATTTTGGAAGCCAAGGACTAAATAAAAAATTAATGAAAAACAAAGTTCTTTTGTTTCAGTCTCTCAGGACTGAACAGGCAATTTTACACTAGATGTTTCCTGAAAGACCTGGAGGGACATGACCTAGGAACAGGGTAAATCGCAGCGATCTGAGATGTAGGAAAACTGGAGACCAGATTTGACCTAGTTCAATTCATGCTTTGATTAAAGGGTTTAGCTGTGTTCTTTTTGTAAGAGAAATGACAAAACTTTCTGATAGGAGTTCAATTACTTTCAGCCACTAACAGTTTTAATATGAATTATCTTTCATTAAATTCAATGATATGAAACATTTAAAACAAACTAGGCAGTTGGACTGATAATCAAGGGTATAAAGCAGACAATAAAGCATACCCTTAGATGACTCCAATGTTGGCTTTAACAATAGAAGACTTCAAATTATGATTGTGTTCAAAGACCTAGAAGAAGTGGTAGAAGATATTAATAAAAAGTGGAGAATTGCCACGTAGAAGGAAAAATGTATGAAAACGATCAATTGTACATTCCTGAACTAAAATATATAATATCCAGAGCAATACATTAAAAGGATCATACACCATGATCAAGTGGGATCTATTTCAGGATTCAATGGTGGTTCAACATCTGCAAATCATTCAGTATCATGTATCACATTAACAAAATGAAGGATAAAAATCTTAGGAGCATAACAGAATTCAACATTTGTTTCTGATACAGTCTTTCCAAGTGGTTATACCAGGAATGTACTTCAACATAAAATGACTGTGTATGACAAGTCCACAGCTAGCATCATGCTCAGTGGTAAAATGCTGAAAGCTTTTCTTCTAAGATCAGGAACAGGCAAAGATACTTACTCTTGTCATGTTTATTCAACATAGTATTGGAAGTACTAGCGAGAGCAGTAAGGCAGAAAAATATATTTTTTAATAAAATAAAAGGCATCCAAATTGGATAGGAAGAAGTAAAACTGGTACTATTTGCAGATGAGGTGATATTATAAGTGGAAAACCCTAAAGACTCGACCAACCCCTGTTCCCCCCCGCCCCCAAATTATTGGAACTAATAAACAAATTTAGTAAAGTTGCAGGATACAAAATCAGTATACAAAGATCTTTTGAGTTTCTATACATTTACAATAGCAACAAAAATAATAAAATGTCTAGGAATAAATTTAACCAAGGAGGTGAAAGACATATGCACTAAAAAAATAAGACATTGTAGAAAGAAATTGAAGAATATGGAAGTAAATGAAAAGAAAGTTCATGCTCATAAATTGGATAAATTAATATTGTTAAAATTTCCATATTACCCAAAGCAATCTACAGATTTAGTGCAAGCCCTATCAAAATGCCAATAGCATTTTCACAGAAATAGAAGAAACAATACTAAAATTTGTAGGGAACTGCAAAAGACTCCAAAAAGCCAAATAAACCTTGAGAAAAAAGAATAAAGCTTGGCATCATGCTACCTGATTTTAAACTATATTACAAAGTTATAGTTATCAGATCAGTATGGTATTGATGTAAAAACAGATGCATGAACTAATGAAACAGAATAGAGCGCCCAGAAATAAATCCATGTATGAATGATCAATTATTTTGCAACAGAGGACTCATGGGGAAAGGACAGTCTCTTCAATAAATGGTGCTAGGAAATCTGGACAGCCACATGCAAAAGAATGAAACTGGACTACTCTCTTACACCTTACACAGAACTTAACTCAAAGACTTGAATGTAAGACCTGAAATCATAAAACTCTTAGAAGAAAACTTAGACAGTATCTTTTTGACATCTATCTTGGTGATGAATTCTTGGATATCTGACTCCAAAATCAAAGGCAACAAAAGCAAAATACAATAAGTGAGACTATGTCAAACTATGAAGCTTCTGCATAGCAAAGGAAATTATCCACAAAGTGAAAAGCAACTTACCAAATGGGAGAAAATATTTGCATATCTTATATCTGATAAGAAGTTAATATCCCAAATATATAAAGAACTTATGCAACTCAAAGGTAATAAAACAAAAACCCCACAGATTATAAAATGGGCCGGAGATCTGAATAGACATTTTTCCGCAGACATTTTTTTTTTAATCCAATTCATTTTTTTGTGATTCACACTTGCATATTTAATGGATTGCCTCACACTGCTTTCTAGATGTCACAGAGATACCTCCCATTAATGGTATTCAAAACTAAATGAAAAAATGTGTCCCTCCTCATTGCTGGATCCCATGGTTTTGCTGATCTCTAAGTAATTCTCCCCTAGCTTGTATTATTTTCTTTCTCGGTGGCTTCCCTAAGAATTTTTTATCATGTTGTTGTCTGTCTCCTTTGGGCACAGAACACGTTCATGGCATTGTTACGCAGACAGTCCACATCTCAGAGATGTTGAATAACAATCTTTCTGTTGCGGCCGAAGTGGCCATGAGAGGCCCAAGCCAAGAAAGAAGTTTGCATAAACTATAGAAGTAGTAAAACAATAATTGGGACCAAATAGCTCTCTAAGAATGCATTAAGCATTGATAAAACATGCTGTGTAGTTTCTCAGCATGCCATGGGCCTTATCTATAAACATAAAGAGCAGGAAATGAACAAAAACATTGGGGCGGATTGCAGTGTTCATAGTAGAAGGGGAGTAAGATAGATGAAGGGGGCGTCCCACCATCCCAGAGCAAGCAAGGTGGGACTTCAGATGAATCACACATGGAGAACAAAGGTGTCTGACGGAAGGACTGTTATTTTGCTCAACAACCACATGCCTGCTGACAGTGGGACAACCTTCACATAGTGACAAGTACAGTGAGGAGGAATCATGGTCAGTTTCACATGTGTACACAGTCACATTCAGACTGTTTAATAAATTGATTCTGTGGTTGCCAACAATGACTTGAACTTAAGAAAAAAATTGAGCTGTGTTGTATTAATAGTCGATGTGTGTCTCCATTCAGAAATTTCACAAAGAAACCTCCATGTTTGTGTGACCTCAAATGAAAGGGAGAATATCAGTGGGTATTGTTTGAGGATGCAGTCACCGAGGAACATTATGAAGGAGTATTCCTTTTGGTAATGTCTCTTTTCTTAATGTCTTTGTTTGTTAAAGTACGAGGTCTCCAGATATTATTTAATGAGGACTGTGCAGTTACAGACTCTTTGAATTAAAGGGGTGTCATTTGGATTCTGTTAAGATTTTACTCTTAATACTTATCCAAAATGCTATGTACTCCAAAGTGGAGTAGTGACATGGTGTAAAACTGCCTGTTGGTATTGTGATATTAATATTTTTTTTGTATTTGATTTGGTACAAAATAGTGTCTTTGACATTGTACCTAGCAGAAAGCCCACCAGTTTTCTGGTGTATGGGCAATGCTTTTCCTTAGTTGTTTTTGCTGGTGTGGACATCTTCCCCCACATTTTCATAGTTCATAGACAGTTTTCATGGGAATTTTGGAAGCAGGATAAAGGACCTTATCATAAGCCCATGGATTGAATATTATATTTTCATTTATGATTTGAATCATGTCCATTTATTATTAAGGAAACAACATAGAAAAAATGAAAAATATGGGAAATTATAGTATTTTCTCAACCTATGAATACACTTTATGTCTTAGCTGGACCTGAGAGCATCTCTTTCTGACCTACTTTCTCTTTACAGCAGTTTGGTTCACGATACATTTTACTGTTGAAGTTATTTTATTTTTGTGGCATAGGTATTATTAAGGTAAAATGGAAATATCCATATGTGAAGAAGGAAGAAATAATCTGAAATGGTAACTAAATTAAAAATGAAGCTTTAATGATTTCTGAGAACTTGAGGAAATCTCTTGAAATATAGCTACGTTCACATTTATGTTTAGAATATAGAAGTTACCCCCACAGTAATTTTTGTTAACTGCTTCCAGATTTTGGGTTGATTATTTTTCTCAATCATCAGTATATTCCTGTTTACTCTGAGAATATGTCATGTTTCTTCTAGTTTGTCATTTTCTGTTCCCTGACCATCCATGTGACACTCTCCTCAATAGTTTTAAGAAAAAGGTTAGTTGTAGAGGTCGAGCTACAGTATTGGAGAAGATAAAAACTCAGAGTAATGTTCAGGCAGAATAGAAAACAGAAGAAAAACAATGGTATCTTTGGAGTCCTGCTTTTCATTGCATCCCATCATCTTTTTTCTCCGTAATATGTATCACTCTTAGATTTAAAAAAAAAAAAAAAGACAAAAGAAAAAGCAACTGTTAATCCAGTCACATTGTACCTGAAAATTGTTTTATCTCCTTTCATTATTTCATTGGTTGTCATACAAAATTATATGTGATATTTAAATGGTCAAGAAATCTAACCGAAGTTAAGACATGTGTCCAAATTTTCCTTACTGAAATGCAGTACATTCATTGAAAACTAGAAAATGGTCTTCTGAGTGAGCACTCTCAAGCACAGAACCATTTTAAAAATATAATATCGATTTAGGACTTGCCTTTTATTGGGGATTTTCTTTCCTTGTTGTTTAACGAATGGATTAAGTGCTTCCTGGATAATCCCTCCTGATACCGTCCTTTTGATGCCCCTCTCCTGGAAATGAAATTTTAAAAGTTGAACATCACAAAAGGAAGTTAGGCTTTGCAATGAATTTCTCATGTTCTTTAACCAAAAACGTCGGATGCCAGCAACCATTTATCTGATTTCTTAGTAGCCGTGACAGTGGTGGTTATGTGCTTCCTCCAGACACTGACTCGTTTGGCTTGTTCCAAAAGGGAGGGCTTTCTTTAGATCTGCTCTGCACAAGGCCGCGGGTCCATCGGTTCAGCAGAACCCCGTCTTAAGTATTGCTGAATTTTAAAAATAGTACTTTTATCATTGACTGTAGGGGAGAAGCAACCTTTCCTCCTACTCTTTCTCTACCTCCCCACTCCTTCCTTCCCCCTCCCCTCCATCTCCTTTTCCTCCTCCTCCTTTGGGTTGTTTCTCCTCTAGGGATAAATGAACAATTTATTTTGACTGAATAAGTTCTGTTGCCACATTCTAGAGCAGACTGCAGAGGGGCCCATAAGAAGATTCAGTCATGAGTTGAGCACCCAGTTAAAGACTACATTTCTCAGCCTCCTTTTCCTGTGCATGTGGGCATTTGACTTTTTGTCCAATCATAAAATGAGCGGAAGGAATGGGTACAGATTTCACACTTTTGCCCTAAGCACAAAGCTATGTGCTTTCTCTGCCCATTTTGTTCCTTCCTGCCGATTGCGATGTGCATAGGACGGCAGTCCCGGGAAGTAGATGTTCTGGAGGTCAGAGAAGAACCAGATGGGCATGGACTCAAATGTTGGCTCTTACTATACAGTCTCGACCAGTGTGATATTGGACAGGTGACTGAAGGTATCTGAGCTCATTTTCCTTATTTTGAAAATATGCGTAATTATTAAGAGAATCAAGTGAAATATTACTGTGTGAGAGTTATTCTACTGTGAGAATAAAATGAGATAATGTGTGCAGGCTACTAGGACTGTGTGCAACTATAGAAAAATATTATTTCTCTCCTTGCTCTTTTCTATTTAACTTTAAGCTCATGTACTATTTAGTTTTTTCCCAACCATTTTCCAGTAGACATGTGAAACCAATGAACTACAAAAGTGTCATTTCTTCTGACCAATCTGCAGCGATTCCATCTATATATAGATATATATATATCTATATCTGTATCTATATATACACACACACATGCATGTACTTACACATACATACATATATGAGTTATCTCTCATGTTGTAATTTTCATGTCAAGAAGTTTGAGTCTTTTTAAAAACATAGATCTTATATATCTCTGCTTAATATTTTGAAACTGTGGAATTCAGTTATAACTGTTTTAATGTCCTGCTGATTTTAATATCTGTGTCAGTTTTGAGTTCATTTTGATTGAATGATTTTTCTCCTCATTATAGAATATGATTTCTCGCTTCTTACAACCAATAAAAAAATTTCTTTATTGGCTGTCAGATACGTTGTCGAGTTGTGTGTTGGGTACTTTTGTATTTCCATGAAGATTCTATAGAGATTCTTAAGCTTTGTTCTCCCATGTGGCTCAGTAACTTAGAAATGGTTTGGTCATCTCATGTCTGGTATTTGAGATGGATTTGGTGCTACTGCAGCAATCTCCCTCTGGGTGAATGATTCCCCACCCTCGGCAAGACCTTTCTGTGAATTCTGTCTAGGATCCCTATCCACTCTGGTTGATGAATCAGGCACTGTTCTGGCCCTCTGTGAGTGCCACGCCCTGTTACCTGTAATCCTTACAGGTGTTTTCTTTCCCCCTGGGCCTCAGTTATTTCCCTACATGATCGGAATTCAGCTGAATCCTCTAGGGGACTCTCTGTGGATTCTCTCTCTCTGTATGTGCGCCTTTCTCCTCTCCAGTACTTTCTCCTATGAATGCTAGATGCCTTGAGCTGACCTAAATACAAACAAACCAACAAAAAAGAAAAAAATGTACTCCAGGGTTCAGACTGTTAGAATAAATTATTTTCAAAAGTGGAAAAAGGAGAAAGAAAATCACATAACAATTTAGAACCCTGACGTATAATCTACTCACTAAAATATAACAGATTCAGAATGATTAGTCTCAAGCATAGTCCTTGTAAGGATAAATGTGATCATTTCTATAGTCCTTAAAATAAATCTGAGATATTCCAAAGCATACCATACCATTACCTTTATAAGAACAACCTATATAATTAAAATATATAGTCCTACAGATAAATAAAATGTTCAGTTCAAAATTTAGTAGATAATATGCATTTGAATCCTTCAAAGTAGAGGGCTAAATTCTACTTAAAAATCCATAAATTAAAAAAGGACGCAAAATTTTAGATAACTATTTCAGACTTGAAACAGAATATGAAGATGTGTGTGTGGTCACATTTACTGTGCTGTGTAATACCTTCACCTCATTCGTCAGGGGGCACCTCCTGCCGGCAAATGGTGGCCCACCACTGGCAGGGAGAATTTCAGCGTGTGTCCTTATTAGAGCCTAGATGCTACCTTAAAGCTCAAGCTTTGTCACTTGAAGACTAGCCTTCTAGCAAACACTCTCCCTGTTTACTTAGCAACTTGAGCTGTGGGTGTTTCAATTAGTTCCCTGGCTATTGTTTTTAAATTAGAGAACTGTCAGCCTGAGGAAAGAAAGTACACTTTTACTTAATTGACAAAAGGTTAGTTCAATCCTTGCTCTGACCTGAACCTCCGTGAACCTCCTGATTACAAGAGAAGTCTCCCAGCAGGCTTTGTAACTCACTCCAGCTCTGAATTTTCATGTTACTTCATGGTTTCAGCTTTATGTACATTTCAAAGCCAGGCTAGGGTATCTGCATCGTGCAGTGACCTGAATGATGTTTGTGATCACTTGAAATTGGTTGCCAAAATTTACTATAGATTAAGTAGGAACCTGTGAATTTATTGCTTGCCTTCAAAACTCAGAGTGTCTGGACACAGTGGTTATGTGTTCTCTCCTGGAAACAGTCACTTGGTACTGAGTAGCCACTGGCCTCCTTGAGAAGATATGTTTCACCCATTCTCCACAGTGTCCCTTATTTGCTGTGTTTCCATAATGATGAGGCCGAGTTTTACTCACCATCCATGAATGTGCTTGCTGGTTGTTCTCTTGCTACTTAAGGGGAAAATCAATAGAGGTTGCACATCTTGTGAAGCATATTCTTATGTGTTTCATACTTAAGGTGCATGTATCCATCTAAAGAACATTATTAAGATCTTGTTTTTGGAGCAGCCTGGTACACTGCCCTTGTTAAGATTGCCTACCTGATTCCTAAAGTCATCTGGTTGCAGTGTTGACCTAGGACCTTAGATTCAGCAGTCGGGAGGCAGTGAGTCCTCTCATTTCCTCTGCCATCCTCATAAAATTCTATTGTTCTTTTCTATTTGGAACGTTTGACTAAGTAGAAACATAGCTAATACCTACTCATTTCAGGTTTTGCTTTTGTTAAGGAAAAATATGGGACTTGGGAGTGCATCACCAAGGTTAGAGTATGATTGAATTCGTATGTAAGATAGATTTTTTAACAGAGTAGCAGCTTCAAACAGAGTATCTTAAAAGATGTGCAGAAATGCAGACGAACAGAAGCCTAAAGATGAGTTTTAAGGATTCACTGATAATTGCAGTGCCATGTAATGCAAAGAATGTTGTCCTAAGAATCAGGAGACCCGGACACTGACGCACTTGTTGGGAGCCTTTGCTCTGACTCCGCATGTCCTTGGATGTTTCTGTCTACAAAAACCATGTCACCGATGGAGACGGTTTTACCTTGTCCTTTACAATCTGGATACCTCTGTTGTTGTTTTCTCTGGTGGTAGCTCTTGTCCTGGACCAGGCCCTCTGTCTAACCCTTTTAGGCACTTAAGCAGGGAGGCAAAAAGCAATCCACAGGTCTTTTGGACCTTGATTGACTTCCGCTCAAAGCGATCCCCGTACCAAAGTGGCACATTTTAAAGAGACGTGTCTGGAACCCCTTCAAAGTGAACCAGAATAGAATGCTGTTGTGAACATTTAGACATGTTGGAAGAATTGGGGGTTAGTTTAAAGAGGGTTCTTCCTTCACTTCTGTGTCAGAGCAAAGACGGGTTTTAATGCCAGCAACTCTTTGTAGAAAGCTGAAGAAAATTAACAGATAAATGTACATTCTGGGTGTTGCCATCAGAAGAAAGTATACTTTAATGAAATGAAGGATTCACTCTCCAAATTTTAGAGGTTATACTGTAAAAAATTTAATACCAAACACAAAAAGCCACCTACCACCATGGTATGTCTTGATTTTAAAAGGAAAAAACAACAATACTAAATTATGCACATACTTAAGATTGAAAAATATCTTCTGAGTACATACAATGGATATTTTTTCTCATGCTTATCACCATTCTATTCCCACTCATTTGAATGCAATTTATCGGCTTCATAACATGCTGAGGGAGAGCCTATAGAGATTGTGTTGTGATGTCAAATTGCTATATGAAAACAATTTTGATAAGCGCATGGACACCGCATTATAATGACAAATTATAATGGCAAAATGGTTTCAATGTTTCCATGGAGACCAAATTACAATGTCAAATTGATGGCAAAATGAGGTCAATACAAATCTACACAGACCAGATTGTGATGTTAAAACAATGCAAAGCAATATCACCACACGTCTAGGGAGGCTCTGCTATGATGTCAAGATGATGGGAAAGCAATCTGTAGGATGATGTCAAAACAGGAGCAGAAAAGATGTCAGTGGGAATCTCAGCAGCATCCTTCATGATGACAGTACAATAGAACACTATTATTAATGCAGATTTCATCAATGGTGAGACAAAGCAAGTGAAACTAAGAAAATAGGAAGGTATTCTGATTTTAAATATCTGTTCAGTTTAAGTTCTTAGAGTCTGAGTGGTTAGTCATGGACATTACAGTGGAAAAACTAAGCTAGTTACTGGGTGGTGGAAGTTATTTGTTGAAGAATATGTTTAGATGTAAATTTCTTTCCTGTTTACAATGGGACTGTGAAGGGACCCACAGGAGGATTAATTCAGTCCTTTCTAAAAAGCTTCACCAGCAAGTCTTTTTTGTTGAAATGTCTTTGGGGCATGTGCCCCCCTCCCCACTGTGAGATGGTTGTCACATCTTTTAATTCTTCTTTCCTAAAGATGTTAAAATATTTACAGTTACATTTTTGTATTTTATAAATTATAAACCAAGTAATTTAACACTTCCTTAAAACTGCCATTGTCAAAAATAGCATAAAGCACAGTTGTCTTCACTGATACAGATTATTTCCATTTGTTCTTAAATAATAAATTATATTGATGCAATTTACCTTGAATAAATGCAATAAGTATTTTAACCCACTGCTAATGCCAGTTGGGCTAGTAAGTGCAAGTGGAGAAGAATACATTTATCGTGATTTCTCAGCTCAAATTGCTTTTCCTCCCTCCAGTGCTAAACCTAACTTCTTGTAGAAATGAGAGACAACATGTTATAGGGCCGTAAAAAACATTCTGATTATTTAAAAATGATACTTTCATCAAATGAGGGCAAAATCAGATTTGTTGCCAAGCTGTTTGAGTTTGTGTGATTTTCCACGCGTGAGACATTCTGGGTTTGTGGATTTGCCGTTCTGGGTGGTGACGAAGCCCGTGCCTGTTATGTCAGCTCATTAACCGTGTTGACTAAGTTAACTGGATGATTCACTGACATTCAACAAACATATTTTCGTTGTCAGATAGTGGGCAAGATCAATGAAAGCAAATGGTGTTAGAGATTTATTTTGCAGGATTTACCAATCGCTTTAAAATGCTGATCATTTAAGTTGAATTGATCCATCTGGTTTAAGCACAGGTTTTAGCTTCTTTCTTTTTATTTTGCTTTCGCTTCCTTTTTAAGGGAACCATAGATAAAATGGTGTGAAGAGAGTTAGTTCCTTGAGACCCCTTCTTTAAATGGGGAATGTGGTAGGAGACCCTCCAGATGGATGTCACAGGTCTCACTTCAGAAAATAACACCTAGTTTTTGGCCATTCTTGAGGGGGTTGCAGAACCGCGCCCAGACCAGCATATTTATTTAACTGAAACCAGTTCAGATTAAAAACATGAGTAATGATAATGATAATTAATAACAAAACAGTGGAATCCCAGTTCTGCCACTGTATGAAGTTCATTACTTTCTGCCCTGCACGTGGGTGGTTTTTATTGTAGATGCTGAGGACAAAAGGGAAACCATCTTTCTGTTAATAGGAGGTGGGGTTAACAAGAACACCACTGTCTTCTTGAGGCTACCCTTTTTCAGAGTCACAGAGGAGAGTCCAAGAACTGCTTGTGATACCTCAGGACACATAATTGGCCTCATGAATACTAGTCAGGAGACCTGACAGTGAATTATACTCCATACGGAGCTCCAGTCTAAGACACAGATTTTCACAAAGATCTGTGGTATCAATATCATAATATTTTGACCCATCTAAAGGATACATGGGACTTCCCCCATGCCTCCCCCCCATACCCCATTATCACTCATTAAACACAACTTATTAAGTAAACATCATGGTGTACCACCATTTCAGGCTTCTTAGATTTTTTAAGGTCAAATATTCCCTAAATGTTATAAAACAGAATTATAGAACTCTACTGTAGAAAGAGAAACGTAGATGGTAGATGAAGCAGATGAAATAGGATCACACAACACTGTAACAGAGCAGATGAAGTTAGGAAAGGGAGCTCCGTGCCTTGTGTGATAGAAAGATGTGGCCTTGGCCCCATCTTTGGGGAGGTAATATCATCAAAGCCCTTGGAATGACTTGTCTGATAAGGGTGTCTGTTCACCTGGGGGACTTGGGCCATATCAGATGGTCTGTGTTAATACTGTGATTTTTGTTGGGGTCTTAGGTCACGCAATCGCAGTGTGACCTCTGGAGGGACTGCAGAGGAAGTAAGGTCAGTCACATGAATGATCGGCCCTGTCCCTGGGGCCACCCCCAGTGAGATCCCTGTGTAGTAAGCCCCAAATTGATGCTGGGGACGTGAGTGAAGAGTCTGGCTCCCAGTGGAACCTAGGTGGGCTTTTGCAGGACTGACCATAGGCAGCTCCTGAGGTTTTCCTGGGCAGGCTCCAGAGGGCACAGCGCCCTGACCACACTGGGACCTGGTGCACAGCCAGCGAATGACAGTCTGTGGAGGGCGTTGCGATCAGGGATTCAGGACCCCCTGGCCTGTGGTGCTTTTTTACATATTTCCATTCCTCGTCCTCATGCCCAGGTCTTCATCTGAGGCCTTCATCCGAGGTCCTCCTCCAGCACTTCTGCTGAGGACGTCTTACTGGGGGTGTGGGGGTGAACCTTTGCGTACGTCCTCCCCACTCTTAGTACCCAGTGCTTTCCCGTCACACTCTCTCCAAGCACAGGACCACAGAACGAGCACGCTTCGCGCAGGGCTCCCTCTGAGGCCTCTGCAGGTTGTCACGTAAAACCCCGCGGAGGTCTCAGTGAAAACACCTGCAGCGGAGGTCCTGGTATCCAAGAGACACATACGTCTCTGGTATGCACTGAAATGTGAATAATTTAGTAATTTCTAGATGGAATTGAAAATGAATTTAAAAGTCATGTATTTTATTATATTTGCAGTGTTTTTAATTTTTTTCCCACATGTCAGCACATACTAGTAATGAATGTATCTCCGGATACACATGACTTACTCTGTAATTTTTTTGACCGAAAGCTCCACAGGGTGATTGGTTTGAGCAATGCTTGACTATCATTACCCAGGTTCAGTATTTTATTGGGGGTTGCAAATTGGTAATATTCTAATTCTATCATTCCTTCTTTGTTTATTGGCTGGAATACATTTATAAAGAGAGATTTCCCTTTGTCAACTATAGGTAACCCCAGTATAACATTGGGTTCCTAAAATGCTGTGTTAAGTGAATCCATGTTACACGAAACAAAGAACTAGGACAAAAAAGGGAGTTAGATTCCAAAAATTAAAAAATACATACTATTACATTTTTATAATTAAGAGAAATATCTTTATTAAAACAATTTTCACTAAAAGCATAACATATTAATATGTATTAAATACCTTTTGCTCTGAAAAGCTGTTATCATGTTCCATGTTGTTTGGGGAGTTCCCTAATTCTCAAACCATGTTCTAGAAGTGCCGTGTTATGCGGGACTGCCTGTATTTCGTTACTCAAAGATACTAGTCATTCAGGAGAGCAGGGATGTGTACAAGATTCTTTCCCTCACCAGGTTTCAGAAAAGTCGGTGCTCTAAGAACCCTCTGAAGGCAAAACAGTGTGTGCCTGGGCCTGCAATATCATTATGAACTCATAGATGAGAGCATTGTGTTATATATAGTCTACCAGCTGCTGTGTGTAGAAACGTTTCCTGAAGATCACACCATAGCAATGTGTAAAGATACTCCTTATGCTTTTTATACAAGTATGTCTGTATAGTACCCTCCTTCACTGTAGATATAACGTAGTTTATTTATACAACCCTCTATTGAAGCTTTGGGTTGTTCCAGTCTTCAGCTATTACAGACTTAAAAAACTAATCTCTAATGCTTTTTAAAATTAGAGTATTCACTACCCTTAGGATGATTTCTCTCCCAAGAGGATACTTGGTATTTCTTTTTGAATGTATATTCACTTAATCTGGGTCTTCTATTAACATTACAGTGTTGTCATAATTTCAATTTTTCTTTAGCGTTTTGAAATTTGTAAATTGTAAAACAAGGTATTTTGTAAAGAAAAGCTTTAGCTAAGACCCCTTGGAATATTTAAAAGTTGATTCATTTTGACAACAAAATATCTTAGATGATTAATGAGCTCTGGAATTCAACTGGAAATAAGTCAGCTGCTTTAAAACGTGGTTTTAAAATAATCTATATTTTTGTGAAATTCAAAATAGGAAAAAACTTGGTGGATAAGTTATTTGGAGCAGGTAACTGTGGGGGCCAGAAAAACAGTGACTTGGAGAACTGCAGGTTGCACTGCAAGATACGGGCTAGAATGACCCTGAACCTGAGGGAGGTGGAGCTAGCAGTGATCAGCCTCTGCATCCCAACTGAGCTGAAGCTCCCAGTCCAGCCCTCACACCCAAAGTCAAACCTTACAAGCAAGCACCACAAGGGTATGCAGCACCCAGGCATGGCAGGACCATCGTCATGGGTCCTGCTGGAGCCAAGGAGCAACGCCACGTCTGAGATCTCCTCTCCCCCACTTCCACAAAGACACAGTAACCCCCGTTTGCAGTGAGGTGAAGAGAGAAAATTGAAGCGATTGGACTACCAAAGAAAGTTACTTTTAGACCATCCAGACAGGAAGTAAAGCTTTGAAACTGGATATTTTAACTGAAAGGAGATGGAAAGGATATTGTTTACTCCAGCAGATACTAGAATATTCATAACTAGACAGTCTCAAAATTTTCTTTTGAGAAAGGTCATAGTAGTTTTATAATGTAAAGTAACCTCCTTTTCCTAGACACATGAGTATTAATTTTGATCTGTTTTAGTCTGAATTCTCTCCAAAAGCAGTTTCATTCTGTGTGGAGATGGGAGGGAAGGCTTTAAGGAGAGTGTTTTCAGAGGGAGTAAAATCAGGAAGTCACGTTTGCGTGACGGAGCCAGTCACCATTGTGCGCGGTGGGGACACAATGCCGCCGTGACCTCCTGAGGAAATGTGTGAAATGCATCTCAGAACTGACCACCGGAGGAAGGGAAGACATGTGTCAGGGCTCCAGAACCCAGCTTCACTACAAACATAAATGACCTAACAGAATTCCTGGAACAGAGTAAATGCTTAATGAGTTAGAGTTATTTTTATTACCAGACACAGTTCTTCTGAATCACACACACACTCAGATCTCATTATGTAAAATGATGCCAGGTATAACAGAAAATAAGATCCAGATAAAAGACTTTAGATGAATGAATAAACACAAACAAATAAGATACAAATTGCTGTCTTCAATAAGATCATAGCCTTATAGAAAAATAAATTTTAAAAATAATCGTAATGCTTCCATTGGTATAATCATAAAAACTTTTGTGTTCTTGGTTTAGACCTTCTTGCTGTATCTCATTCTCCATATTGTCATTGGACAATGAAACTATAAACAATCCAGAGAAGTAGTAACAAGAAGGCAGAGAGAGATGAATTGAGGTCAGGAAATACTTCCCAGATGAGAAAACACCTCACTAGGATTTTGCTGTGGAGCCAACACGTAAGAAAATATGCCTATAAAAAGTCATGCCCTGGGGCGTGATGTCACACAATGGTATTTAAATACCATTTGCTTTTGGAGCTGGACTGCCTACATCAGATTCCATCTCTGCCACTTAGTAGCCTTGTACCTTTTGGCAAACGACTTCATCTCTGAGTGCCTTAGGTTCTTCATTTGGAAAGAGTATGTTCAAAACGGTAGCTCTTGTGAGAATTAAGTGGTTCCGTTCTGATACAACACACAATGTCCAATGCACACAAATGCTGTATAAGCATTTGCTGGTTTTTAAAGTTGTTTAAGTATTTTAATATTCCTGGCTAAAGAAGAAAGTATACATAGTAAGGGAGCAGTAATGTTACTTCAGATTATGAGAGAAACAGCAAGGAAGTCAGAAATGTAAACTTAAAAGGAGTTAAAAGAAATTTTCGGAAAATGGGGCAAGTAGAAAAAAAATGACACGAAGAAAGACAAAAATTAGTGTTGGATTATACCAGTACGTGGGTCTTTTAATTAATGTATGACTATAGAAAATTTGAAAATATGTTACACGAAATCACCTCCAGTAAAGAGTAAGGCTATTACATTTGATAGCAGGAGGGGATAAATCTGTTTAAAAAAATAAAATTAAGCAGAAAAACAAACAAAAATCTTATGAAAAAATTGAATTTGCTGCTTGGTATCTTTTTCCTATGGGGCGTTGAATGTAGATATTAATTCGCAACTAGGTGTAAGTAACTAACTGGTATAATGAATGAATCCCAACATTTCTCTAACTTAACACATCAGCACAATAGAAGTTTAATTTACTCAAGTGACTGTCCAATATGAGTGTTCCTCTTTTCACGGGAAGTGGCAGGGGGATACTGTCCCACACAGTCATACCTGGGTCCAAGTTGTTTGAGGCCCTGCCAACTTAATACATGAATTTCCAATTTCCCATGGTAGTTGCCAGCCCCAAGATAAGGAAATAGAGAATACAGAGAAAGTATTAATCCGTGTGTACAAAATCTTTTTCAAACTCAAAGTCACAAAATTTTTTTCGCGTGTTTTCTTTTCGTTCTATGATTAGGTTTATACTATTTTGATAAAATTAAGAAAAAAATACTCTGAATAATACCTTAAAGAAAGGAAAAATATACTTATTCATAGGGAGAATCAATTTCACAAAGCTCTATTTCCCAAAATATCTATAGGTAGAGTACAACGCCAGTAAAGAATTCATCAGCGTTTTTATAATGAACTTGAAAAGCTAAAATTTATTAGGAAGAACAAAGATCTAATATACGAGGTCAGACAATTTCACGAACTCATCCTAGAGAAATTGCTGCATATCTCATTGCTGACTATCACTAGGTCACCTTTGAAGTACTTCCCTTGGGAACCTCGCCAAGGTTTTGAGAGCTTACCGAGTTGTTTGTACATGGTAGCAAGTTAGCAAACTTAATTGTCAGATTTTGGGTGCAACGACAGCTCTGATGGCCATTCCAGAAAAAGTTCCAAACGGCTTTGGAGGGTTGACTAGGCTCTGGTGTGGGCATGTAGCTTCCCAAGGGGAGTAGTTCAAAGTTGACCGTAGTGATATTCAGCAATATAGTGCTTTTTCTAGGATGAGTTTGCAAAAGTAGTTGTCAGACCTTGTATTTATCTACTTTTCATGGTTTAACAAGTTTACCAATTCAAATAAGTTTGCTAATTTGAATTAAGATTTCAACTTGTGACTGGACCAGTTTTCAAACAGATAATACTAGATCACCAAACTTGGACCAATGAAAAGGAGGTTTTCTGGAGCTATTCCCCAAGCAGTGAAGATTGATAGCTTACCTAAAATTAGGTTGGTGTGTTGGCTATTTAGGTAGGAATGGTCTTGGGAAAAGGCTATCAGTCAAAATGCTGATGACATAAACAATATTGAAATAAATAGCTGATGAGGCACACTCTGTTGAAATAAATAAACATTAATGTCACCTCAATATGCCATATCAGCCATTTATTTCAAAACTATAGATGCATGTATCATAAATAATAGGGTTCATAATAGGTTGTTATTAACCAGACTTATAAAAATATAAATTATATATCCGTACACAATAGGTTTCATGAATAAGTAAATATGCTGTGTAATATAGGAGGTAGGAATTTGTGATATCAAACACATTTTAACTTTGAATTGACCAACACATTATTGCCTAGAATGAAGAGATTATTTATAATTAAATCTAGTTAGTTTATTCATGACTGGGACTGGTGATAACGGACCATACTTGACCTTTGCAGCTGTAGTTCATTCAAAGCGTCATACTCTTATCATTTGGTAATTGAAATGTGGACAAAATAACCAGTCTAGCACCCCAAGATCCTTGACTTTATTCTAGCAACAACAACAACAACAACAACAACAAACACTTTAACCACAACCTTTTTAGTGTCCTTCTATTTTGTAGCCATCAAATATCTTTTTTTCAGAGTTTGAGACATTCATGTTATGGTGGAATAAACTTCAAACCCAGAGATGTAGATTTAAGTCTTGGATTTCCAACTTGTTGACATAAAAGAGAAAGTCACTTAACTTTTCTGAGCACCAATTTCCTCATAGGCAAGATGAAAGAGTCCTGTTAGATACTTGTTGACACTAAAGAGAATGTACTATAATTTTATAGTATGTTTTAAAAATATATATACTCACAATTTTTAAAAATGCGATTCATTGTTTCATGAAAAGCATAGGAAAGAATGATAAAAAAAACTTTTTTTCCATATATATCTACAGGAGAATAAATGTTATTTTTTTACTTAAAAAATATGAAATGTGAAAGTATTAAAAATGCACATATTTAAAAATAACATCAGACAGTTGAAAGCCTCTCTAAACAATACATAATTCCTACCATATAAAATAGAAAATATAAATAAATTTGACTCAGAATTGCAGGATTAGACAACTCCAGGGGCAATATTCATTATTTATGTAGAATACCTTTTAGATTTTTAAAATTTTAAAAGGTCAAAAATGCATAATATTAGTGTGATTATGGGAATTAATATACAGAGTGTTAATCCTTGAGGAAGAAAATTTGTTTAAGAAATTATTTCAGAATTTAAATATGCATATTCTTTGATTCCTTATTTTCATTTCTAGGGTTCACTAAATATATGTGCACATCTGCACAGAGTAGTACAAACTAGCTTGTTTAGAAGCAGAAGTTAGAAAACGAGGCATTAATGCATGTGTCCAATTGCATAAATTACAGTATTCCTCTCCATTCAATCTTTTTATCTCAGTTTTCCTTCCTTACTGATGTCCCATGATATTTTTGACTGCTGCAGTTTCTCACATGTTAAGTAGAATAATTGATGTGACTCACTATTCACTCAATATTCACTCTAGAGACAGAAGATACATTTTCTCAGCCCTCTTTTGTCCAAACTCACAGTAATGTATGCCTTATTTTTTAAAAAATTATTTATACCAGTCTATAAATATGTATACAAAACTATTATGTATGCAAAGTAGCTAAAACTGACTATACTAATTTACAAAACATTGAAAACCAATGATTCTGATAGACTGTGTTTATAAACAGTATTACTTACACCTGAAATGTGCTGCGTATTGTTCCTGGACTGTTAAAAACACCCTATGTGACTAAGTACATGATTTTATAACATATACATTTATTGATGTGGACCATATTTTTAATATAAAACGATTCTTTAACACTCTAATGCCACATACGTACACAGTAGCATTTGTATTGTTGCTTTCCCTTGATCAGCTAAACATAAATTATTTGTTTTGTCTTAAATATTTAAGAACATCAACCCCAAGAATTATGCATTATATTATTTAATATCGTTAAGGGTCTGTCTGATTAAAATCAAAACACCATTTTTCAGGACAAATAAGGTTGGGCAAATCACTGTAATCACTAAGTAAATGACGGCTACCATGCCACATTTACCCCCTCACATTAAATATAACATTTTTCTAAAGACTTCTCACAGTTACTTTTAAGTTTTATTACATTGTTTAGAATTCATTTGACATAATTGGATTTTTAGCTACTTTAAATAAAAAATTCAAATTAACAAATATTATATTGACTACTGAATAAGTGAATAGAACGGTATGTATCACAGAGGAAGAAATAAAGAAAAAGGTTAAAAACAAAATAAATCTAGAAATACGTTCTCGAGAACCTTCTGTTATTTACGTCATTATTATAGTTCTAGAGATGCACCATAAGTCTTTAAAATGTTTGTTTTTACTCTGGCATGAAAAATGCAGGGTCATGTGATGGAAGTTAACAGAAAACTATTTAATGTAAAATAAGGGTTTTTTTTTTTTTTTTTTTGGTTCTGTATGTAGTAACTCATTCAAATAGTGATAGAAATCACAGACGGCATTGTTTTTATATATTCCTCAAATATTCTTAACACGAACTATATTAATTATTGCCATCTGATAAAATATAATAAATACATTGATTTAGAGACAACTCAAGAGAAAAACAAAGTTCATATCAGATGTGATGAATCTGAAATATAAAAATCACATAATCAGAGCCCTAAACAATGAATACTGGATTAAAATAATCAGCAAAGAAATGCACTTTTTCCCTATAACAAGTAGGGCAATTTCTGTGACTTCTAACACCTAGTTATTAGCATTTTAAAGGAAATGCCCATCTGCTTGAGGCCTATAATGTAATTGGACACATTGGCACTGTCTTTAACTTGGGAGCAATTTTCATGAGAAAATATGACTTATGAAAGCCATATAATAACAGTAACTTTGAATCAATTGATTAGCACAAATATATTTTGTATTCCCATTTCTATGTGAAGGCTGTGATTAAATGACTTCTCTAGGTAGAATTTGTGAAAATAGTGTCTTCTTGAAAGATGGGAAGCTGGCCTTTTCGCTGAAGGAAGTATCTTCTGGCATCAGAAGTCAAAGACTGCCTTTGTCAAAAAAATGAAGGTTTTGAGTACCAGGTGAAGAAATAGCTTTGTAAGTAATATCATTGCGAGTGTTGAGCAACATATTTCAACAGTTGATTTATTTAATATTTAAATAAAGTTTTAAAGGCAATATTTAAACAATTTGTCAATGATAGCATTTAAAATGCCTCTTCTATGCCAACAGATAAAGTAGAGAGCATATTATTTCTAAGGATATTTCATCATCAAAGATAAATGCTTAACATAATTCCTAATGTTTAATCTGATTTTTAAAATGTATGTATTAAATAATGTCATTAATAAATTGTTATAAATGGCCAAATATTTTGTTTCATAAGTATAATGTCATTATACTCTTAAAATAGTGCTTAGACTCATCATCAAAATCTGTTTGATTAAAAATAATCAATACAATAAATGTTCACAATTCTTTATTACTAGTGACAGCTTAAAAATGTGTTGTGATTGGTCAGCTTCCTAATTAACTTTATTGAAAGGGAGACTTTAATTAATGTTGAGAAATTCTGTTCTTCTATGTGGTTATTAATGCAGTACCCATTACATTTTTTTCTGGGAAAATAAGACCATTCCAATAAATGTTCAGTAAATTATATTCAGTTGAACATTAGTGTCTATCATTTGTCATTTACCATATGAAATAGTAAATATTGAGGAGAGACCAAAATACTCTCAGTAAAAGTTAGCTTAATCTAGGTTGAATTCCAGTCTTCTGAGTTGTTGTTCATGGTACCCCCTAAGAAAAGCTGAAATACACAGAACACCCAAGTGGGTAATTGGATTCAGGACTTTACTCGGTACAGTTTTCTAAGGTGCTGGTAGTGTCTCTAATTGAAGCACTCAACTTCCTTCACTTATTTCTTTTTCTTTTACGTCATTATACTTAGGATATATAATTTCTGCTGATTTAGGTATCTGATGTCAGGGCAGTAAGTATGCAATTAGCTTTCATTTAAGTGATAGCAGCATGCTATAAATAAGATTCTTAATTGTGTTTGCAAGATTAAGATTCAGCCTCATTGTTTTGTCCCCTTTATTTCTTTGGTGGCATTGTGGTATATTCACACTGCTACCTCTAAATGAATGTCAGCTTGTTTTACCTCGACTGCTGCGGGTCGATACTTCATTAGGCTGAATTGTCTTGTGCCCATGCAACCTTGAAGCTGTGGCTTAATTACTACCCGTATTATGCAGTGGCTCCAAGAGCTATTCTCAGCTGTGTCAGTTTAAAAAAAAATTTTTTTTTAAACCATGGTATTACCTATATCCTGGAAAAAATGACCACTCCGTTTAAAAAATAGTAACATTTGACAAATTAAGACCTACTGATTTTTAAAAAATTCATTGAACTATACCAGTCTAATAAGTTGAATTTTGAAACTCTTAGTATTTTGCAAAACTCTTTGAAAGGAAGTCCAATTTCCATGATGAAGCCATTGTGCAGTTAAGATAATTTGAACCTAATGGCAAAATTGTGTTCATATGAAAGGGAGGAGCTGGGGTGGTGCAGTCAAATGGCAATCATGACAAATGACATCTCTTGTCTAAGAGTCGTTTTTCCTCACTAGACTGATTTGTCATCCTCACTTTTGACATTTTTCATCCTGCTCTGAAATCACACTGACAGAATAAGATATTTCTGGACTTAACGGCAGACCACAGAAGATGGTTTCGTGCCTCCATTTTTTTTTTTTTGGTTGGTTGTTACAATTTTTATGTTCAAGCAGCTAAAATTGGACATACAAAACGTCGTTGTAACAAAATATTATCAGTTAACTCCATGGAAGGAGACTATTTTGAAATAAAATGTGAAATGATACATAATATTGCTTAATGGACAATAAATCCCTCCACTGGTCACATGGAAAATTTACCGAAATACCGAAAGTTTTGTTTGGCCTGGCTTTTAATGAATCGTGTAACGTTCCCAGCCGTTTATGGCAAAGTCCTGGAATTGGAACAGTTCCACAGAAAAATAATCAAAACAAGAAGATTCTTCATCACCTCAGAGCCACTACATCTCGATGGGGAATTGGCCTTAGAATTTCTATTAGTTTCCTAGGGCTGTCATAATGAAGCACCACAGGCTTATAGCTTAGAACAACAGAAATGCATTGTCTCTCGCTTTTGTGAAATACTAAGAGTTTCAAAATTCTGGGTGGTGAACCTATTATATAACAAGCTGGCGATGCACTGTAGAACTGTATGCCTGAAACCTATGTAATCCTTGCTAACAGATGTCACCCCAGTAAGTCTACGAATAAAAAAATTTTGGGTGTCCTTAAATGTAATTGAAGTACCAGGTTGTTAGAATATTAGCAGTAGGACTATTTTGCTCTCAGTCTCACAGGCTTGCAAAATTAAAAGCAGCTTTGCCAAACACTTTTTTCTTAGTTCACATACCAAGTTGGTACAGTTTCCTAGTAATTTTTCTCCAAATCTAACATTTTTTGGCACAGCTCATCTGTGTGGGAGCCTCGTACATCGTTTGCCTGGCAATACTGCAGCGTTTGTTCTCTGGCCCTTATAGTATTCTTTTTCCTCTTTTTCCCTGTTCAGTATGGACTGTCTGTAGCAGGCAACATATTTCACTGCTCCATCAAACATCATTTGGCCATAGGGTTCGCATACTGAAGTCTGTACTTGTTTATGAAATTCCTGATGGTGACTTTTACTAAAGATTCTTTTCTCCATGACTGTGAAATCTGTCTTTGGAAAAATTGTCTCTCTGTGTGTGCACACGTGTGTTTTACTAAGTCTATTTTTGTTTTCTGTTATATGTACTAGAAATTGTTTATAGAGTAAAAAAAGTCATTGTTTTTGTTAAGCATCGTTGCTCTTACGCAGTATGTCTTGAACTGAAACATAATTTCAGCTCTAAAATTCTGTGTTCCTCTTATATGAACAAGTTCCTTTTCTAAAACATTTCCATTTCTTCAGAACCCAATTGTGATACTTTCAGAGAAAAGTTGGCCTTAAAAGTAGAATTCATTTCCTCCGAAAATCAAATACTAAACTGACTGACACATCCATGGACTTCATTACTGGTTGATTTCTTGCATCATTTCTTTATCCTGGTGCTTATTGTGCACTTTGTGCTATTCCGAGTTCTCGTTCGAGGATGTGACAGTACATTACCTGGAGTCTGCTTTAGGATACTATTGCCCCTTTATACGTAATCTTTTTTTTTTTTTAATCATTGAGTATTTGGAACCAATGGTATAAAAGAGCTTATGTTGATTTGTCTTTAAATTATAATTTTATCTTTTCGTTTCTGTGATGGTGTGACATCTGGTAATTATGTAACTTTGCCATTATGTCAACTGGTTTCATAGCTGCTTTATTCATTGCTGTGTCCTGAGTATCTTGCATTAGTGGGTGCTCAGTAAATCCTGGGGAAATGAGCATGAAAAGAACCTTTAGAAGGTTCATTTACCATCAGCTTGCTTTCATATGTCCCAGTGCTGCCTGCAGACTTTTAGAGGACCCAACCACACATTATTACGACTCTATACTTAAATTCTAAACGAATGCCAGCGTACGTGAGCTCTAACACTTGACATTTGTACTGAAACTTGAAAACAAACTTTTCCTTTTCTCTTTCTCACTGCAAAAATTGTAAGTAAAATAGTCTAAGTTTATATTTCAGGGGAGGATGAATGTCCGACACTGGCTGTTGCTTCTCTTTTGTTGTCTGGTGTTTTAGAAGTGACATTTACAGACTTTTAGAAGTGACATTGACATCCAAAGCAGTGCTTTGTAGTTTAAAATTGAACGCGTTGTTTTTCCTTATTTTAAAATATTTTAAATTTTTACAAAAATAACTTTGAACCCTACCTTTAAAAGGTTCTGAAAATATTAAAAGCAAGGGCTTAATGTATTATTAAAGCATTTATAATGGGCTTTTGATGTGCTTTTACATTTTTAAAATGGCCTCTTGAAACCACATACAGGGCATACGAGGTCGGACAACTAATTTCGTGAACTCATCCTAGAAAAAGTGCTACGTACCTCATTGCTGAATATCATCACTACGGTCACCTTCGAAGGACTCCCCTTGGGAAGCTGTGCACTGACGCCAGTGCCTAGTCCACCCTTCAAAGCAGTTTTGGAACTCTTTTTCTGGAATGGCCATCAGAGCTGTCATCATACCCACAACCTGACAATTAAGTTTGCAAACATACCACTTCTCGGCCTTTTGGCTAAGATCAAGTGTAGTAAGTTCATGAACTTGACACTGCACTTAGCATTGGCAGCATTGTACAAACAACTCATTAAAGTGTCATTACTGTGGCAAGGTGGCAAGTTTGCAAACTTAATTGTCAGATTTTGGGGATGATGACAGCTCTGGTGGCCGTTCCAGAAAAGAGTTCCAAAACTGCTTTGAAGGGTGGTCTAGGTGCTCGCGTCAGTGCACAGCTTCCCAAGGGGAGTCCTTCGAAGGTGACCATAGTCATATTCAGTAATGAGGTGTGGAGCACTTTTTCTAGGATGAGTTCATGAAATTAATTGTGTGACCTCTTAGGTAGGTGAAAATGCCATTTTCAAGAGAAAATGCCATTTTTAGTTAGTCTACAAAAGACAATGAGGAAAAAATTGTTATTTTATGTGGCATTCATGCATTCGTCTTGGCTGCCTGTGTGCTGTCCTTCAAGAAACCTCATTTCAAAGACTTGAAAAGCTCAGTGCCGGGAGCAGAGTGGGCATCTCCAGTACCTTAAGTGTCAGCGGACATTGTGGCTTGGCCCAGGTGGATAGGCAGTTAAGAAACTATATTGGAGGAAATGATGAAGGTTGAGAGAATGGAAAGAAAAGGAGACCCTTCCCCTTATCTGAATTTTGGTGATCAGTTTATGAGGATAAACATTTTAAGTTTCAGAAGAATCCAGGACCCATCCATTTGGGTTTTAAATAAGAATAGTTCCCCCGCAATCCCTATAAAATGAGAAAAGTACTGACAAAATTCTCTCCTTCGCAGCACAGAGTGGCTCTACCGTGGATCTGTGCCTATCACATGGTGTATATTTTGTGTCCTCTATCTCCTAAAGGAGCCCACACCGTAAATCAGTGGGAGAATTTGGTGAGAAGTAGCTCTTGGGAACTCAAGTGTGGGGGCAATTAGATCCTGGCCGAGAGGTGACTAACCATGTGAATGGATCACTGAACTTTTATTGATTCTTACTACATTTAACTATACACCCATGTGATTATACTTGGGAAAAGTAAGTGCAAAACAGTAAAATCGAATGTCAGGAATGTGAAATTCTATACAGTGTGTCACAGTTGCTCTCAGGGAAACAATGCCAGGTTTTTGAGAGGAGGGCTTAAAATTCACCTGACATTTCTCCCTGTCAATGTCACCTAATCTGAAGGTCAAGGAAGCCCAGGACTCTGGGATGGTTTATAAAACTGTCTGCAGGAACCTGAATTTTACATAAAGATTAAAGCAATTGGAAGACTCATAAGATTTCCATGTAATGAAATACCTGTGATAATTGTGAATATCAAAATACAAAATGTTGACAATGAAGAGATATATGATCTTGAAGAAAGAATATAAATTTGGATTATAAAATGCAGTATCCAACTACAGATGTGGCATTCACCACATGGTGGTTCATGAAGAAGCATGCTGCTACAGAGAGGTAAACTCTTATTTTCAGGGCCATGTAAGTAGGGACAGAGAATCATCATTGTGCACTCATGAAGTGCTGGTGGCATTTTAATAATGTGAGATGTTGGCTATAAAGTAATTCTTTATGGTTTTCTCTAACACATTGGCTCTGACAAACTTTGCACTTGGACTTAGCGAGATAGTTCAGGCATTCATTAATGACTGCTTACTTCTTACAAATAGCTGATATCTGTCCTACATTGAAATACTAAAAACACATGGATCTTCAATGAATGACTAGAGTGTATTGCACATACTATTCTACATGTAGGAAAGAAAGCTTGTACAATGCTTAAGAATCGTGGTGTGTTGTTTATCTCTACTTGAAGCAATGTCTTACATTCAGTAATTTATAACTGTAAATCTCACTTCCAAATAAAAATGTTCTAAATTTATTTTAAATTTTATATTGTAAGGGGTTAAATATGAGCTTTAATCCATAGCCAGCAATTTTACATGTTAGAATTTACCTTCATAGTTAAATTCAATTCTTCATCTATACAGAAGCTTTTAATTCTCCATTTTAAGCAGTTTTTATAATCCATTGGAGAAATTAGTTTGCTGCATAGTTACTTAGTTCCTATTATTCAGAAGTAAGTAGAACACATATTACTAACTGGAAGTGTTACATAATTATTTTAAAATGATCTTAGTCTAACAAAAACTTTTTAGGGTTTCATGACTCAGTTAAAAAAGTCACGATAATGGTGTCTCTCTCTCACTTCACTTTACATTCAGAACTCATTTGTGGTTCTGATTTCATGCTAAGAATACACCGACACACATTAGCATTGAAATGTTCTCAGAGCAAAGCTGTCTTTCACTCTGTGAACAATTTTATGATGTCAAGTATGAGGAGAACGTGGCATGGCCCAGGGCTCATCTCCACCAAAGGAAGGGTGGCGAGGAGGACAGAGAAGTGGCTCTTTTATCTTTCTCTCTGGTCATGATTTATCCTCTTAACAGGCTCATCACTTCAGATAGCAGTTTTCACATCTTGTTTCTGTTTTTAAATCATTTCACCATTCTTTGCTACATAATTTTGTCCAATGACTTTTGACAAAAATTTTATTTGAGAAGAATCATTATTGGATTTCTCCAATAATCATATACAAATAGTAATAATAACTTGTACTTGAAAATACTTTGACTTAGTCACAAAGCCCAAATGTCATTATCCTTTAAGAAATAATGAAGACAAAATGCAAGAGATGTTCTAATTCGTGATTGCAATTAAATTAAACTTTGTTTATGAACAGGAAGAGGAAGGACATGAAACATAAACGTAGATCCAAGTTTGGTAGGCACTTGGGTGAAGTTTGTGCTTCATTTGCATTAGAAATAATTTTTAGGTAATAAAACATCCTGCCAAGATTAAAACAAACCAAGGAACTTGAATTTTATCACTGTCAAACATTAAAGCCTAGGGAACAACTAGTATGGCTTGTCTTGTAAGTTTGTCTTTACAGCTTTATTGAGATACATTTCATATACCATAAAATTCACCCATGTTCAGTGTACAGTTCAATGGCTTTTGGCATCTTCAGAGTCATGCAGCCATCTCCACTCTCTAACGTTACAAGGTTGCCATTGCCTCAGAGGAAGCTCAATACACTAGCCATCTTTCTCCTTCCCTGCTCTTTCATGCCTCCCATCCCCACCCCCACCCCCCACCCCCCAGGCAACCACTAATCACCTTTCTGTCTCTCTGGAATTTTCCTCTTTTGAGTATTTCACATAAATGGAATCGCGCAGTGTTTGTTTTTTGTGACTGTCTTCTGTCATTTAGAACGGTGGCTTCAAGGCTCATCTGTGCTGTGGCATGTATCAGTACTTCCTTCTTTTTATTGTTAAATAATATTCCATTATATCAATAGACCACATATTGTTGATCTATTCACCAGTTAGTGATTTCAAATACACGAAGCCGAAGTTGTTAGAACTAAGTGAAAATTAGCAAATCAGACTTGAGCATTTCTACCACTTTCTTGTTGAGTAAGTCCATGAAAACCATAATCAGTGATAATATAGATGACTTAAACACTATTAACAATCAACCACACTCAATTTACATTTATATACTTCTCCACCAAAACCCGAATAATAGCTTTTTTTTTATTGGACTGGAATGTTTATTAATATAGACTTTCTCCTGGGATACAAGCCAAGTTTCAATAGATGTTTAAGAATTGACAACCTACAACAGAATTAGGTAGCAATAGTAGTAAGATATCTAGAAAATTCTAATACTTGAAAACTTAGTTTCTCACCTAGAACTCGTCAGAATATGGCTCACAGCCGGCCGACTCCATCATGCCTCTTTGCTTACATATTGTCTATCATTGCTTTCACTCTCAGTGTCATTGGTCATTCCAGACCTATGCAGATTAACCCACCCCAAATCACCACTTCATGCCTACAATAGCTAGATTACAAAAACATGGAACCAAATTTTGACAAGGATGTGGAGCAATAAGAACTCTAGTAAATAGCTGGTGAAGTATAAATACCACTTTGGAAAACTCTGTGGTAGTTAACTTGTAAGTTAAATATGCACGCCTCCTTTGACCAAGGTATTTCATTCCTAGGTCTTTACACAAGAGAAATAAAAACGTATGCAAGAACAGCAAAAATAAAACGTTATGGAAAAGTATTTATACCAATTTGGCCTTTAATTTTTCTGAACTGAAAATAGTCCACATGGCTACTGACACAAGAAGGGATAAACACTTGTGGTATATTCAGACAATGGAATATTACTCAGCAGTGAAAAGGGACAGATAACTCATACATGCATCAGCTTGGATGAACCTCAAAAGATAATGTTGAAGTTAGACACATAAAAACTACAAATCATTTCCTTTATATGGATTTATAGAATCAAACAAATTACCTTGATACAGTCAGAGCAACACTTGCCTTTGGTGGGACTAGAAAACAATGCAGGAAATTTTCTCGAGTGATATGAATGTTCTGTGCACTTGTATAGGGACAGTGGCTCCACAGACAAACATGTTTGCCAGAACTCAAGGAACCAGATATTAAGATGTGTCATTCCATGATGTATTTCAATTAATAAAAGTACAAGAGGTTGAAAAGAAGTGTTTGGAATGAACGCAATACAAAGAGTAGTAATATTCAAAAATAATCCACAATATATGTATTTATATGTTTTTGATAGCTGAAATAGAAACACATGAGGGATTTATCAAAAGATGTAAATTAAAGGATACCAAACAAGATTCAATAGTTAGAGAAGTGTCTGCCACATCTTAATGCTGTATAGTAAATATACATTAGATGAAACTACAAGAAATTCATACTAGTGGAAATTTGTTAGGAAAAATAGAAACAAGACATTAATTGCAAGTTACCTGAAAACATAATTCAATCAAAGTAACATACATAGTATCTGAATATTAACTATATTTAGTTGTATAAAAATGTAGAAAGCAAGCCTATAAATAGGAGATCAGAAATTGATACGAAATGTCTCTTAATCTCAAAATTGTTTTAACATAATGTCTAAAGAAACAGTTACTGTTATTGGACATAGTCACTGATTATATATATATTTATATAATGACTGTAAAGTAAAAGGTAATATTTCACTAGATACTCATTGCTAAAGAGTAATACCAATTAATACATCTGGTAAAAGATTAAACCCCTATTTTTTTATTGAGGTGTAACTGACAGAGAACATCGTATTAGTTTCTGTTGTACAACATTATTTGATATTTGTATATATAGCTATTCCTTTTTTATTCTTTTAATAACTTCTAGGTACAGAAATAACACATGTGGAAGACAATTTTTAAAATATGAGAAATGCTAATGTAATAAAATTACCACACCTCTCCAAGTTGATACTGTTATGTTTTGTTTATGTTCGCAAATCTAAATCTAAAAAATGCATTCCAAGTATGCGTACATCTCACACTCTTGCTTTTTTACCCTTCTTCTCTTCTACATGGAAACACATCTTCTGGTTGTTTAGAGGAGTGATTATCTCTCTCACTCCCCAGGGCTCTGATGGAAAAACCCCCACGCCCTTGGCCTTGAGAGTGAGCATGGGGTTAAACTAGTAGATTGAAAACTTCCCCAGGATATTTCCTACAGAGCATGTCAGAACCTCCTTAGTGAATGACTCCAGGGGAGAAGATTCTTTTCTTGATGTTTACTAAGCCAGCTGATACAAACTTGGAGTTTCTGTGGGCATCCTTGACCCCGTGGATAAAATGGGGTCTGCCAATGCTCAGAGCAAGGTCGCTGGAGAGCAGGACAAAGGGGGGAAGAAAACAAACGTCAGACTTTTGGTAGGAGATGGAGATGTGGCAAGTATGTCTGACTTCAGTGTTCATTTTAGCTACAGGACCTCTTCTCCAGGACTGTGTGCATCTGTGTGTTTATAATTACAGCAATCTTCTAACTTTTTCAAAAAACAATGTGGTATGTTTTCTTAAGAGCGTATCCAATGAAACAATTTTCAGCTCAAATATATGGTTAAAAATCCGGGTGGACTCTTTACACTGTTGGCTTGCAGTACCCCTTTAGCCTCGTATTTTCAGGTGTTCATATATGACCTTCAGTAATACATTTTCTCATAGTGAGTAATTGTTTTAAACATGTCTCAAGTTGATGAAGATTTTTTCCATGATTAAACTTTAGTCGAGCTCCTGAGTCTTCTTTTAGACCCACCTGTACACTCATTTCCTTGCTAAGTCCAGTTTTAGCAGAAACCCTGCCGAGCCGCCTTAGAAGAACCTTCCACCTTCGGTATCTGCTTACCCCGATAGGTCATTAGGTGGCTCATCCTTCACCACTCCTCCGCCATGTCTGGTCACCTGGCCTGTCTTCAGTAAGAATCCCGTTAGATTGCTTTAGCCAGAAGACCCCCTTAGCTATGACGTTTCTTCTTAGTACCTTCCTTTCCACCTCCCGCCGTCCTGCTCCCCGTCTGCAAATCCCCACTGGCTCCTGCTGTATTTGGCACTGACCCAGTCTCTCCCCCACTGGATAATTCTACTGCAGTGGTGGTTATACCTGCTACCATGGCCCGGAATAAAAATCTGCCTCACCGTCGTTAGCAACTGTCAGGAATAACTTTTCTTTAATGATGTAATTACCATAACTTCACTGTTGTTTGATTTTTAAACCTCTTAATGTAAAACTTTAATTCTGGTGATTATGGGAGAAGTTTCATAATCCTAATGAAGCATGCTAATGAACTATGTCTAGGATAAATAGTAAGTATGATTTATTGATAAATACTGTGAATTTTGGAATCAAGCAGCCTGGGGAAGGACCTTGTGATGCCGAGTTAGGAGTGACCTTCTGTAAATCACTTCCCCTTGGTGACTGTCAGTTCTTTCATCAGTTCATGGCACAAGATGAACTTTGGTGAGGACTAAAGCAGAGAGCATGTGAGTGGCAGAACCAGCTTTGTGTGCCATGAACAAACACATCCCACCCACCCTTCCTGCTTTTGTAGTAAGTGCCCAGATTTAACAGGCCCCACGGGCACCTTGTTGGTTCTTCCTCTGCAGTGGCATGTACTCTGCTAGTACCTTCTGTCCCATGCATATGGGCGTGACGACACGTAAAGCTTCCGGTCTTGTCATGATGGAAATTAGAGTGCACTGCCCGTCCTGTCCCTTTTTGTGACCATGCACATATATTTAAATATTACATATACTTGTATGCAGTGTGTGTGTGTGTGTGTTACTTGCATGTCCGTATATGAAATAATATCCTTAAAAGCTAGGGCCACCTCAGATTCGGAAGGCAGTCTGTAATCACATTTCCTTCGACAGTAAGTGATGTGTGAACCGCAGTCAGGAATTGAGACATTCCTCAGAGATCCGATCAGACGCACAGCCATTATGAATTGCCCATGCACTGAAATTTAACCTCCCATCCCCATGGACAACTCGGGGAATTAGTAGTCAGTGTTATTGGATAAGAATTTAAATACATGATTTAGCCATGACGCTAATATAATTTAGATGGTAAATTATAAGATATTATGTATCCCAATTATACTACATAAATAATGGATAGGAAGAATAAAGGTAGAGAAAATGATTATACCAGTAATTTCAAAAGATCTCATTTGATATAATCAGGAAAAAAAAGCTCTTTTAGGCAACCTTGTCTATGCTGCTAAATGGATTGTGATTTTAAAGAAAAAAGTCTGAAGAAAATTACTCTCTGTAGGTCCATAAATGCCCCGTAAGTTCTCAGGTAATATATATTCTCTAACTGGATAATTAAGATGTAATTATATTTTAGTGACTATTGGGAGATTAAGAAGTAGTTTAGACATTATCTATAAGGTAAACAGGTATTGAAGTATCTACTGTCAGTGATTAAAAATAGCCATTTAAATTATTAAACTTAATTTGTATTTATCAGTGGACACAGGACTGCCAAACTGAGAAACAAAGAATGTAATTGTTAGTGAGACATAGTAAGTAAATGCTTATCTTTGGTAATGCTAAATGAAGAAAGAAGCAGCTCTAAAATAATTAAACATAGTAATTATTTGCATAAGAGTAAATGGCCTTATAAATAATATTTGCCAGTGTTAAATAACTAAACAACAATGTGTTAAATGATGGTTTTCATAATGTCATAGTTTCCGTCTAAATCATGTTAATATTGGTCTGAATTTTTTTTCTCTCTCTCCTTCGCCTCCCCATTTTATGTCAACCCAGCAAGCTCTGACTTTTGGCCACACGTTCTAGAAAACCTGTTATTAAGAGGTTAAAAAAAAAAAAGATGTCTTAGTAGCCACACTGAATAATGTTGCTTCTCTGTAGCATGTCCGACAAGTCCCTCCTCCCTGGCTTCTGCAGTTCCCTGTTCTTCCCCCGATTGTCCCTGTCCTTCCTCCTGGGCTCGTCTCCCTCTGTCCGTGCCTGAAATGCTGTCGGTTCCCCTTTGAGTTCCTTTTCCTCTCTTCTCCTCTGAGGTCCTCAGACTCGTTTTGTTCACTGCTGTCCTCGAGATTCCTATGAGCAATCCTCCTGGAGAAAAATAAACCTGCACCAAAGTTTACAAACAATTTTAGGAGAGTCGTGACCCTCCCAGAAGCCGTATGTAGGTGTCCCTCATGAAGAGACTCTGTTCTGTAAGCTTTCCGACCCATCACGTGGCTTTCACGACTATGCATATGCTGACAAAGTCCATAGTTCTTTCCTATTCAATCCAGTAGCTCTAAACTAGCTCCAACTTACAATCGGGCAGCTCTTTGGAGGGTCAGGCTAATACCTCAAACAGCATATACCCGAAACTGAGTGTGCCACAGTCTCCCCAGTAAAATCTGCACTCCCCAGTAAAACCTGACGCCATGTCCACTAAGAAATACCCTCGTCCTTGACGTGCCCCTCTTTTTAATTCCATCATGTAGATTAAACCACTCAGTGTAGATTGTTGATTCTGGTTTCTCTGAAGTACTGCTTGCGTTTGACTCTGGCTGTCATCATTGACTACCACCTCCTACTGACTTCTGTGCATCCTGCTACATTAGTCCAGCAACGTCTAGTTTCTCCTCTGCATAATCTCTCCTCTTGCAGCTGTTTCATCTTGTTTAACCAACTTCAATGGCACCCCATTATCTACAGGATTAAAAAGGAAGGAAGAGAGAAAAGTATAGATTAGCCATCTCCTAACGCACTAGGTACAGTACCAAATGCTTTACACACCCTGTGTTGTTGCTAATAACTAGTGCAATGAGGGTTTAACTTCAGTGTCTACCCTGCCAGCCTCGGCGAGTTCCAGTCCCGTCACATGCATACGGGCCTTGCGAGGCTGCACCACCGGGCAGACTCGGGCTTCTGCCTCCCCAGCAGCCGTCTTTAGCTCCGTTGTCTCCTGCCCTCTTTCTCTTATGGAAGAGGCAAACACATCCTTTTTGCTTCCTCCACTACCTACAGAAGTGATCATGTGATTCAGTTTTGGACTAATTCTTCTGAACCCAAATTCTCTCCATGATAAAGAGATGTACCTAAAGAGAGCCACTTGCTCCCTTACCGACCTTTCTGCTTTGGTCATTGTAAGTGTACAATGTCTGAAACTGCAGAGGCCACCATTTGGCCACCAAGGGCCGAGCCCCAAGATGCAAATCCACCCTTTTATGTTGGAGAGGAGGATGGGAAGTGCTTAGATTCTCCATGACATCAGCAAACCCCCAAACTAACTCTGGACTGCTGGTTGAACAAATAATAAATGTTTTTTTCATTGTTTAGGTCAATGTTAGTGGTTTTCCTTTTATTTGTAGCCTAAACCATAGCAAATGGTCAACTATTATTCTTGTTTCATCTATTTTAATTGTTGCCAGTGTTCCATATGCACAAATGGAACAAAGTAGCCTTTCCCAACATGATGAGCATTTTCACATCCACATTTTTTGTGGAAGAGCGCCTGCCCAGGTCCTTACCCCATACTTATTTTCCTGTCTCCTTTGATAGGCAGTAAAATCTCACCTCGCTTCGAATCTGTCCTCTATGTGGTCATATCCTTCTTGCTAGCATGGTTCATTGGGGGAAGAAACAATTGGGAGAGGAACTTGTAAAATTGTATTTGTTTGCTTAACTCTCAACCCTCTTAGATCCTGTTTCCTCAAGGTTGAAGATTTTATTCATGTGTTTCTTCAGTTTTAACAAGTGCCCTTTTTTAAAACCAGCAGAAGTGCTAGAGGAAGATATGAATTCAGAAATTTTAGTCATTGTTTAGGGTTTCATTGTAACTTTTCCCATTTTATTAATTTTGTTTTCAATAGATCAAATTATTTCAGAGAAATTTTCTGGAATAATCCATTTCTGATGGAATTAACTATGACCTTGTCACATTAAAATAAATAGACTTAAGAGAAAATTCATTTTGTCTTAAATGTGAGCGGCTCTCTGGGCTTTGGCTTTACAGCAAGAATATCAGCTGCTGTTTCTTGAAATCTTCCTCTGAAGGCAGGAGACAGGGCCAATAGGTAAGCTTCCTGTTGTACTCCTGTGTTCTCTCTCACAAGGCTGACAACTTATCTCTACATTATCATAGCCATTTAATTTGTCTTCCTCACTAGAGTTTAAGCTCCTTGAGGTCAAGTACTTGGTCTTACGTATTTTTTTATCACCCACATTTTGCACAAAGCCTGACTCACATTTACTAACACGAGAATACCTTTCTTTCAAATTTATTCTTGTTATAATATCAAAATACTTCATCATTATATGTTTAAAGTAGTTCTTTAATTTAAAGTCCAATGTGCCCATATAATATTCCATAATTGCATGCATTGAATAGCTTTCCAGAAAAGTCTACGTAAATAAATATTCCATAGTTCTGTTAACTAATGTAATCCAGGTGCTTTTTAAGACAAGTTTAGGACTGAGGTGACAATGTTGTCATCCACCCAGGAAAGGGTGGCTTAGACAAGGAGGGGCTAAACACACCCCTGGAGACAGCCCCCTGGCTCTGCAGGACATCCTGCCCTGCCAGTTTCTCTAATCTCTTCTCAAAGATTGCAAACCTCATCTCTCCAGGGTCTGCAGTGCAGACACCCTGTGAACCAGCAGGTATCAATTTTGCTTCTAATTTGTAATTACTGGGTCCACATCCCAACCGATGGGTCAGACATTATTGAGATTTCCTTTATTTAATAAGTGGACATGCTTCCCTCTAAATATAAATAGTTTGTCTTTTTAAAAAATGGTTCTGTGATTCACTTGCTGGATCTACATTCTGCTCTAGCTTATTATCACTAACATGAATGATGCTCAATTCTACTGTACATATTTTTAGAGAAAATTTGTTTTTGCTAGAAAAAAAAACCAGGGAGAGCAGGTTATAGCATGGGGGCTGTCAGATCTTGAATTCTTACCTCTTCTCCAAGAACAGCCCCTATTATTAATGTATATTATTACCTCAAGTGTGTCAGAAAAAGAGACGAAGAGTCAGAACCAGGAATTTTTCCCTAATTCACTCTGCCTACCCAGCAAAATGTAACGCAAAATTATTTAGGGGAAATACACAATTTTCTGTCATCTCTGTCATATACTGGTAACAAAGCTACAGGCTAATATGTTTTGATATTTTTGGCACTCGTGTATCATGTGACCTTCCACGCTATCATTAATGCAGGCAAGGGACAGAGCAGATACACTGAAATAAGGGTGTGGAGAAGTTGGATTGCTTCTCTAGCAACCAAGGGTCAGTCACAGCAATTTATGCCTTTCCCCGGTGTAGCCCCAACTGAAGAAGAGGAATTGTTATTAAAATTTGATATTACTGTCGAGGTTCTGCCACCTAGAATTTGCAACTTTTAGCAATGACGGGAATACTGGAGGGTTAATAAATTTCCCTTTGAATTATGATATTAATACAATACACGTGCCTGTTCAGATATTCAGGGCATATAGATGAAAAAAAAATGTATCCTAGGCATTTGAACATTGACTAATATGAACATTAGTCATATTCTGATTTGGTGAATCCAAGGAGTGCATTAAAATAGGATTATTAAAATTGCTCAGCATGTGTTCAGCAAAAACTGGTGATATTTTTCAAGTATAGATGAAGCAAAATAATTTATGGTTCTGGGGACTGTAGTGTGGACCCCTGAAAGTTTAATACATGTTCTGTTTTCTTTGATGATAAATGACACCTGGTTTACATTTGCATGCAACCTAACATTATTTCTGACAATGGTCTGGTTTTTATGTTGTCCATAGAGGCCAGACTGTTAAAATTCCAGTATAAAACTAATTTATACTTGACAGTAATGAGTTAAGAAATGTGTTATATAGTACATCAGGGCAAGGAAAGAACTTTGCAGAGATATACTAAAATTAAATTATGTCTGAATACTACAAAAATAAATGAAAAAAATCCTTTTCCAAGCTTAGCTAAGCACTAGTACAAAACTGTATGTTTTTCATGTTTATATTAATTAAGGCAACCATTTTGTTTTGTTTTACACCAGACAGAAATATGATAATATAAAGATAGAGTATTAACATTTGAAAAGTATGTACATCTGTTAAAGGTTATGAAAAAATTGTAGGGTTTTATTATCCAATTATTGGTATTAATCTAAACTATCTCTTATTAAAGAAAGCATTCTACATCTTGGAAGAATATTTTAAAAATATAAATAAATGAAAAATGACCTTTCTATAAGGGAAGAAAACAAGTAAGTACAGGGACAGTTTTATATGGAACAGTTGTTAAGTAGATCCCTGAGAGACTGTGAGCAGGTACAGTGAATTCTTAAATCTTATTTTAATGTGTATTTTGTAAGTTACAGAGCATTTTTAAGCTCAAAATCAGTACTTACTAATTGGATAAAACCATCCACATCATGGTTTTTGAAAATTAATTTTGTTTTGAATTTTTGCTTATTGTTTTATTTTAATAGTATGACAAAACAAGGTAAATTTCATACTTCAAAGCAGCTTTATAAGTAAAAATCATTTGTGTGTGTAATTCATTGGGAATACATTCTACTTGTAATTTGATCTCATTTTATTAGAAATATCGTATTTCATGTTTACTTTATTGCACAATTGAAACTTGTATGCATCTGTAAAAATATTCTCATACTATAAACAAATGTAGACCATTTTAGTAAAATTGTATGTGAGTCTATCCATGTTAATTAATGGAGAATTTCAGGAACATGTTAGTTTTATGATTCATGTAATTTTATTGATTGATCTCTAACAAAGTTCGGTAATAAATACCAATTGTATAAATCACTTAATATAAAAATTAAGCATTTGATATTTGGAAGATGGCATATATATTTTTTTTAATATAATGTTCAAGTCTCCTTTTGTATCCTTTCATTATGTCGTACTCAAGCAAGGATTTCCTATGACTTCTCTATCACGATACAGAACTTGGCCGTGGGACCCAAGAGGCAATTGGAGGGTTAGGCTGGATTCAGTGTATGCTGGGTTCATCCACCGGAATCCCATGAACAGACGATTCACCACAGTGAATTTTACAAAATTCCATTTTTCATTTATGTCACAGGAGGGCGAGAAACTGGTTATGAAAAGAAAGTGGAATAGTTTGGGGAAAAGAAAATAAATAGAAAGTTCTCTACTCTCCAAAGGCAAATAACCTGTCTATAAAGCAAAGGCATCCTGTGAAGTTTGTGTTAGGTCATTCCGGAAAGGGATTCCAAAAGGCTTAGCCTCTCAGGGATGCAAACTTATTACGTGAACGCCTGCCTAATGGACATTTAAGGTAGTTTATGGAAATAGCCTCTTTGTCATTAGCATAACTGAAAGGGAGTT